>PVKC010033801.1:0-13868 GCA_004027635.1 Crocidura indochinensis | reverse complement strand
TTTAATTAATTTAGTCAATGTCACTGACTGTAAAGCTTGCTAAGAGTTATGGTTAAAAAGTATAAAATGGGGGGGGGGGGGACAGAGACAGAGAGATAGCACAGCAGTGTTTGCCTTCCAAGCAGCTGACCCAGGACCTAAGGTGGTTGGTTCAAATCCCGGCATCCCATGTGGTCCCCCGGGCCTGCCAGGAGCTATTTCTAAGCAGATAGCCAGGAGTAACCCCTGAACACTGCAGGGTGTGGCCCAGAAACCAAAATAAAAGTATGAATCTGTTGGGAGTGATAGCACAACGGTATGACATTTGCCTTGCACATGGCTAACACACTATGGAGGTGAGTTAGATCCCCAACATACCATACACTCCCCCAAGCCAGGAGTAATTACTACTGTGCAGAGCCAAGATTAATCCCTGAGACCACCAGTATGGTAAAAAAAAAAAAAAACAAAACTAAACTAAACAAAGAAAATATAAATCATAAATATATAAATTCTTGTCCTAGTACCTAGTTAATAATAAATAATTGATTAGACTGGCTCATACATCTTAACTGAGGAGAAAGATAATATGTCACACAAAAAATAAAAAATATCCTACCTAAAAATATAAATAAATGGGGCCAGAGAGATAGCACAGCGGTGTTTGCCTTGCAAGCAGCCGATCCAGGACCTAAGATGGTTGGTTTGAATCCCGGCGTCCCACATGGTACCCCGTGATTGCCAGGAGCTATTTCTGAGCAGACAGCCAAGAGTAATCCCTGAGCACTGCCGGGTGTGGCCCAAAAACCAAATATATATATATTTATATACAAATATATATATTTGTATATATGTATATATATATGTGTGTGTATATATATATGAATAAAGTCTACAACCAATTTGTAAAATTACAATACTTTACCACAGATTTAGTGAAGTCAAAATCTCCAACAATTCCTTGTTTACGATTTAAGACAAATATATTGTTCTGATGAAGTGATCCATGAATGATATCAGCCTTATGTAATGTATGTAGTCCCTGGGCTACACCTCTCATGACCTTTAAAACTTCCTATAAATAAGTAAGCACAAAATAAGTTATAAGCTAAGCAAATTAAAACATCTTTCCAAAATGAATAAAACTTTCTCAAAATAAACCTTTAAAAATACAGTAGAGTCTTTAGCCACTGACCAGCCCCTATTGCTTCCACCCAGGAGAGGTTTGCAAGAACTGCCTATACACTTACTCCCTGTCCCCAAGCTCCTGGATCCTAGCTCAGCAGGGGTGGGTAACAGGACATTTCAACTTACACCAAAATCATTCTTGGCAGATAGGTCCTAGAATTTTTCTCTTAGAAAATAAATAGTCCAAAAACCAGAAGAACAACCCAATGAACTAGTTTGCAATATTTCTATTTAACCTCCCTTACCTAGAATAAATAAACCATAAAACATATATACCTCTAATCACCTCTTATACAAACAGTAAATAAAACACTTTAACAAGAAAGTGTATAAGAATTGTTTATTTAACTTTTAAGTTAAAAGAACACTTTTATAAACACCCTGAAACTCCAGCACTCCAACCTACAAAACGCAAAGAAAAAAATGGGGAAACTAAGGAAGATACCTGTAGCTGGGGGTATAGAGAGAAATCCTAGCAAATTGCAAGCCCTCCAAAATGCCCAAACCTTATAAATAAGGACCTAAAATCAACACTTAATGGTTTAGCAATGGGAATCAAGGAGTCACTAGCGTGCAAAATTAAGAAATCTATACTGAGCCATTCAACCAACTCAAAGAAGAACTCTATCTGAAGATGAGAGAATCCATACAAATGGAAATAAAGGAACTAAAAAAAATGCTAGCACCATAGTAGCAGAATTACATACATGGAGAATCGCATGGAAAAACTCAAAAGACAAAATACAAGCCAGCAACAACAAAGAAGTCAATAAAGAAACAAGAGACAAAATATTGGAAGAAAATGTAAGGTACTTATAAACAAGACAAAAGAGAAATAATCTACAATTTATAGGAATAACAGAAGGGGAGGAAATGGGAAAGGGGGGAGAACAAGTAGTGAGGAAGATACAGCAAAGAACTTTCTCACTCTCTCTAAAGAGATTGCTTACAAATCCAAGAAGCAAAGACTGCAAGACAAAACAGACAATAATAAAACAACCCAAGACATAGAGCAATCCAAATGACAAAACGAGAGAGAGAGAGAGAGAGAGAGAGAGAGAATTGGACTCTTTAAAGCAGTAAGGGAGAAGAAAAGCCTCAAGATCAAAGGAAAGAACCTACTAATCAAACCAGATCTTCCACTTGAAATAATCCAGCAAGAAAAGAATAGAATGAAATATCAAACTACTGAATGAAAGAAACTTTCAACCTAGAGTCCACCACCCAGCAAAACTCTCATTTACATGGGAGGAAGGATTAAAACTTTCTTGGACAAAAAAGAACTCACAATATTTGCACTAACCAACCAACTCTATATGAACTACTCAGATCAATTACACAAGCCAAGCATCCAATTGTAATAACAAAACCCTAAACAATATAATAGCACAACTGTCTTTTCTGTCAATAATTTCCTTAAATGTCAATGGACTAAACTCTCCCTCAAAAGACACAGAGTAGAGGGTTGGATCATGAAATAAAACCCAGACATCTTCTGCCTGCAGGAAACAAACTTCAAGTTCAGGATAGACACAGGATTAGAATAAAAGGATAGAAAACAATTATACATACTGCTGGGAAAAATAAAAGAAAAGAAAGGCTGGGAAAGCCATACTAATAATAGACCAAAGTACATTCAACCTCAAGAAAGTGCTTCGAGACAAAGATGTACATAATTTATTGATCAGAGGAACAATTTATCCACTAGGCAGACCACTAGCAAAGCACTAAGAGCCCTAAATGAGGAATTAGAAGATCTAGAACTAATGAATCTATATAGGGCCTTCAATCCTCAAAAAAGTTGAACTCTTGGGGCCCGGGATATAGCATGGAGGTAAAGCGTTTGCCTTTCATGCAAAAGGTCATCGGTTCGAATCCCGGTGCCCCATATGGTCCCCCGTGCCTGCCAGGAGCAATTTCTGAGCATGGAGCCAGGAGTAACCCCTGAGCACTGCCGGGTGTGACCCAAAAACCAAAAAAAAAAA
The DNA here is from genome assembly GCA_004027635.1 of Crocidura indochinensis. Classification (NCBI taxonomy): domain Eukaryota; kingdom Metazoa; phylum Chordata; class Mammalia; order Eulipotyphla; family Soricidae; genus Crocidura; species Crocidura indochinensis. The sequence goes on along the minus strand of PVKC010033801.1, from coordinate 10,716 downwards.
AAAAAAAAAAAGTTGAACTCTTTTCAAGAGCACATAGAACCTACTCTAGGACAGACCATGTTTTAAGACACAAAAACCTACATAGGCACAAATATAAAAATATACCATGCACCCAATCAGACCACAATGCAACAGAGATCAAGATTGACTGTAAAAAGATGTGGAAAAAAATCTAATACTTGGAGACTAAACAACATGCTGGAAAAAGAGGAAATCAAGGAAAAAATAAAAAGATTATTTGAAAAGAATGACAACGAAGAAACAAATTGCCAAAATCTATGGGACACAGCAAAAGCAGTAAATAGGGGCAAACTCATAGCTATATAGGCCTACATTAAGTTGAAAAGATGACAAAATCAACAACTTAGGGGCCAAAACGATAGCACAGCAGTAGGGCATTGGCCTTGCAGGTGCCTGACCCAGGAGCAACCCACCCAGTTCAATATCATTTGGTACCTGAGTTTTCCATAAGCAATTTCTAGGCACAGAGCTATGAGTAACCCCTGAGAACCGCTGGGAGTGGACCAAAAAGAAAAGAAAGGAAAAAAATCAACAACTTCAAGAAGCACCTTAAATGTCTGAAAACAAACAGCAAAGAAACCAAAACAGAAGCAGAAGAAAAAAAATAAAAACTAGAGCAGAAATCAACAACATGGAAACAAAAAAACAATACAAAGAATTAAGGAGAACAAGGAGCTTAGTTTTTTGAAGAATAAAAACGATAGACAAACTACTGGCAAGACTCACAAGGAAAAAAGAGCAAAACACTCAAATAATTCATATCAAAAATGAAAGGAGAGAGATTACAACAGAACTTCAAAAAAACCCAAGACATCCTGAGGGTTTATTAAGAACAACTGTACTCAGTTAAGTCAAGAGAACCCAGAAGAAATGAACAAATTTCTGGGAAAATATCATCTCCTGTTACTTAATAAAGAGGAAGTAGAATGCCTGAACAGGCCAATCACAAGTAAGAAAATTGAAACAGTAATTAAGAAACACCCCAAGAATAAAAGTCCAGGACCAGACAGATATACATATGAATTCTATCAAAAATTCAGAGAGCAGTTATTACCACTGATCCTTCTATTCTTCCAAAACATTGAAAAGACGGGAGCCTCCCTAACTCCTTTTATGAAGCTAATATCATGCTCATGCCCAAAGCTGACAAGGATATCACCAAGAAAGAAAACTACACACCAATATCACTAATGAACATAGATGCAAAATTCCTTAATAAAAGCCAAGAAAACCAAATCCAACAACACATCAAAAAGACTATACACTGGAGGTAAGGTACCTGCCTTGTCTGCACTAGCCTAGGACGGACCGTGGTTCGATCCTCCGGTTCCCATATGGTCCCCCAAGCCAGGAGTGACTTCTGAGCGCATAGCCAGGAGTAATCCCTTAGCGTCACTGGATGTGACCCAAAAACCAAAAAAAAAAAAAAAGATTATACACCAAAAAAATGAGTTTCATCCCAGGATGCAATGATGGTTCAACATATGCAAATCTATCAACATTATATTCCACATCAGCAAAAAAGAAGAATAAAAATCACATGGTCAAATCAATCGATGCAGAGAAGGCATTTTACAAAATTCAACACCCCTTCCTGATGAAAACACTCAGCAAAATAAGAGTGGAAGGAACCTTCCTCAGGATATTAATAGCTATCTATAAGAAGCCCATGGCCAACTTTATCATTAATGGTGAAAAACTGAAAGCATTTCACTATGGTCAGGAACTAGGCAAGGCTGCCCACTGTCTCCACTCTTTATATTAAATATAGTTTTAGAAATCCTAGCAATAGCAATCAGACAAGAGAAGGGAATCAAGGGAATCCAAATAGGAATAGACGAAGTCAAAGTATCTCTATTTGCAGACAATATAATTATATACATCAAAAACCATAAAGAAAAAACCCCTAAACAAAAAGTCTACTAGAAACAATAAAGTAATACAGCAAAGTGGCCAGCTACAAAGTCAATACACAAAGACAGCTGCATTCCTTTATACAAATAATGAATCAGGGACTGGAGTGATAGCACAGCAGAGGGGCATTTGCCTTACACGCAGCTGACCCAGGATGGCCCGAGTTCAATGCCCAGCATCTCATATGGTTCCTTGAGCCTGTTAGGATGCCTTGTGAGTGAAGAGCCGGAAGTAACTCCTGAGGAGTGTTGCCAGTTGTGGCACCAAAACAAAACAAACAAAAAAGAACAAAGTACAGGAAAAAGAAATCAGAGTATCTAAGTAACTAGTAATCAACCTAACAAGAGAAGTGAGAGACCTATACCATGAAAACTTCAAAACATTTCAGAAAGAAAGTGAAGAGGATAAGGAATTGAAAGAACATTCTATGCTCATGGGTTGGAAGAATCAATATCATCGAAATTATCATCTTACATAAAATACTATATAGATTCTATGCAATCCCTATTCAATTTCAGATGTTATTCTTTAAGGACTTAGAATAACCAATTATATAATGAGTGAGAGAAATAGAATACCAGTCTCAAATTCACATGGGGCTGGGGAGGAAGGAGATGGAGTCAATGGTGGTGGGAATGTTGCACTGGTGAAGGGGGGGTGTTCATTTTATGACTGAAACCCAACTATAAACATATTAATAATCACAGTGTTTAAATACACAAAAGTCTATTCAAAGTGTTAATATTTAAGACCTTGAGATAGTTCATTAATAAATACGGAGGCAAAACACTCCAAGACTTGGACCTCAATGAAATCTTCAATGGCAAAAGCTCTAGAATCAAACCTAAAAAAAATAGAACTACATCAAACTAAAAGGTTTCTGTATGCCAAAAGAATATGGGCTAAAATTAGAAGGCAGCTATCTCAATGAGAGATAATATTTTCACTTGATATATCAGATAAAGGTTTTATACCTAGGACATAGGTATAAAACAAAGGTTAGCTCTATAAAACCTTAAAAAAACCATCAAAACATGGGGTGAGTTAGTGAATACACTTCTTGAAGGTAGAACAACAGATGGCCAACAGACACATGAAAAAATGTTCATCATCATTTATTGTTAGGGAAATCCAAACCAAGACAACAATGAGATATCATCTTATACTAGTGAGGATGACACAAATAAAAAATAATGGGAATATTCTCTTGGCAGGGATATGTTAAGAAAGTACTCTCATCCACTGCTGGTGGGAATGCTGCCTGGTCCAAATCCTATGGAAAACAGTATGAAGGATTCTCAGGAAACTCAAAATTGAGCTACCATTTGACCCTGCAGTCCCTCTGTTGGATATCTTTCCCATGACAAAAACATTCATCCAAAAGTATATATGTATACTGCTATTCATTGCAGCACTCAGTACAATAGCTAAAACTTGGAATCAACCTAGATGTCCCACAACAGATGAGTGGATCCTGAAGATATGGTACTTATACAGAATGGAATGGTACTTATAAAATATGGAATGGAACACAACACAAGAAATCATACAATCATGCAATATGCAGCAACATGAAGGTAACTAGAACACATTATGTTAAATGAAGTAAGAAAGATAAATACACTTATAAAATCACTTATATGTAGTATTTAGAATAAGTGAAGAAAACACAATGGTCTAAATGGTAGCTATTTTGAACACCACAGCCACCTACATATAGAAAAGAAAAGAAAAGAAAACAAAAAAGTGAAAGAGGAGAAACACAAAAGCCTTTGTTCTCTTTTATACTTCAAAGAATTGCAGCAACAGAAACAGCTGTTTAGATTTAAAAGGTCAATCAACTGCCTATTATAAAGGTGTATAATAATGTTCTAATCCTTTTATCCACAGAAACAGGTATGTAATATGTATGGAAGCTAGGGACTTCCACTACAGTGGAACACTATTTGAAGGTTTTAGTGTCTTGATTTTATTATATCTAAAATAACTCTTTAACTTCTTTATCCAAAGTGGTTCTTAAGAGATATAGGTTGGTCGCCCTACCTTCGCCTTTCAGTACTCTATCATATTCTCAAAAACAGTGCTCAATATGGTAATGTCTTGACAAGATCCTCTAATTCATCCATTTTCTTTTTCATTATGCCTGCTATTATGATCAATGTTTATATCCATAAAAACCACTGAAATAGGCAACTTGCATACGATATACTTTTATTACAGGTCCCATTTATTGAGCATGTTTTTGCAATCTACTTTTTTTTTTCAATTCAAGCACTTTACTATTATATAATGATTCCCATTTTGTCAGTTTGTTCTCAGGAAAGGAACCTAGATGCTCGAGACACAGTAGACAATACTACATGGGGAAGATTCTTCTTACTGTGCTAACTATCATATTGCCCAGACAACCTGATAACAAGGGAACAGCAACAACTTGCTCTAAAGGCATGTTTCCTCGCCTCATCACCTAATTTCTGAAATGAAATCAGAATACAGACACTACTTGACACTCCAGCTTTGACTTACGATCTGTGTAAAAGCATTTAACCCTATCAATAATGGGGAGAAGAAATGAACAAACACTTCCTCAAAGAAAAAATACAAATGTCCAAAAGATACATGAAAAAATGCTCCACATCACTAATCATCAGGGAAATGCAAATCAAAGCAGCAATAAAGTACCATCTTACACCATTGATACTGGCACACATCACAAAGAACAATCAGTGCTAGCGGGAATGTAGAGAGAAAAGAACTCTCATTCACTGCTGTTAGAAATGCTGTCTAGTCCAGCCTTTATGGACAACAACATGGAGATTCCTCAAAAATACTGGGAATTGAGTTCAATCATGCTTGTAATCATGATGCTTACATAAAGATTTTATAAAAAATAAAAAAAAAAACAAGGTCTCTTATTATAGAAGATTGACTATGAAACTGCAACTAAATAGAACTTTTACCGGGACCAAAAAAGACAGACCTTGGAGTTAGAAAATTAGTATGCTCACAGCCTGTAGATAGTCTTATGCTTCATGGGTAGAGACACCCTGTTTATTTTTTTAGGTCAAGGGTATTTCCTTTCTAATTTTCCCAACGTTTACTACACCTATGCAAAAACAAAACAAAACAAACAAACAAACAAAAAACAAAAAACAAAAAACTACCACAACTGCCTGCCCTTTTTTAAATTTTCTTTATATCTTTTAGATAGGAGCTCCCACTTTTTCCACTGAATCTTGGAACTTGAATCACTTTGGTTTACCTCATATTTCTATATCTTTCTACAAATTGAGAAAAGAAGAAAAAATGTGGGTGCAGTCAGGGATCAAGTTGTCATGTATATTGAGAGGGGAAAAAATGGCCAGAACTAAATACCTTAGCCAAATTCAACTACAATAGAATCAAAAGACCCAAACTATTACAAGCTAACCACAAAATGGACCTGTTACATTGATAAATTAGAGGTCTAATGGTGGATATGGGATGCATGCTGGAAACTCTGGTAGAGGGAGGTCAACACTGTGGTGGCAACGGCCCTAATTCACTGTCACAAATATGCCTGGAATACAACTATGAATTCACAATGATCTCAAAAAAATTTTTTAAATCCATATAGGAGGCTGGAGAGATAGTACAGTGGATACAGCCTTGCATATGGCTGGCCCAGTTCAATCCTCCCATATGATCCCACAAGCCCAACAGAAATCATTCCTGAGCACAAAGCCAGGAGTAACCCCAGAATCTCCCGGAGCAACCCAAAAATAAACAAGCAAAAAAGAAGCTTGTCACAAACTTCAAGAGAGTACAATTAAAGCAGAGAATGGATCACATGACAATGATAGTTGGAAATGTTCACTCTAGCTAAAAACTGGGTTCTAAAATGTAGTAAAGTGATATGCCTGATACCACTTCAGTATAATATTGTCAAACACATTGTCTAAAACGAAAAAAATTGAAGGAGGGAGATGAGGGAGATAGACAAGACAGACAGACAGACAGACACAGAGAAAGAGAGAGAGAGAGAGAGAGAGAGAGAGAGAGAGAGAGAGAGAAATGTCTGTTATCAAGGCAGACAGGGATAAAGACAGGAGAAAAACTGGGGATACTGGGGCTGGGCGGTGATGTTGGAGGTAAGGTGCCTGCCTTGCCTGCGCCAGCCTAGGACGGACCGCGGTTTGATCCCCCGGTTTCCCATATGGTCCCCCAAGCCAGGAGCGACTTATGAGCGCATAGCCAGGAGTAACCCCTGAGAGTTACTGGGTGTGACCCAAAAACAAAAGAACAACAAAAAAAAAAACCTGGGGATACTGGTGGTAGGAAATGTGTACTGATGAAGGGATGGGTGTTTGATATTTTATGACTTTAACACATTCATGAAAGGCTTTGCAATTCTATCTGTGATTCATTAAATATTATTAGAAATTAAAATAAAAATGAATAAAAATGGCATTGTGGGTCAAAATTTTTTGTTGTATTTAGCAGTGTACCTCAGCCAAAAGCCATATGGTCCCCTTTCCCCTCTTGGATACTCTAAATTGTATAAAGGTGGATCACAACTCGAAACTAGGGGGCTAACCAATAGAATAGGTAGCCAGTGGAAGGAAACAAGGTCAGAATGGGCCACAGTCAGAAAAATGTTATATAGTATACAAAATGCTCTCAATAAACATTAAGTGCTATTTTCTTACTTAATATATGAAAATTGAGATAGGCAATATTTCCTTACCTCTGATGTTAAAGGTGTACTAGCTTGAATAGCACTAAGGTTTGCTCTAGGATAGTATGGGACCATCAGATAAGCCACAGGATCAGACTAAAAAGCAAAACAGTGAATAAGCCTCAAAGTAAAAAAATTCTTAAATATATATTTTAATACACATGATTGTACCAGAAATATTTTGTTGATTTTGAAAGGAATGAAATAACCATTTTATAACTTGGAATTAAAACTTATTGTAAGTAAAATATATTCTGCAAGAGATTGCTGTAAGAATTTTACCTAAAAAAAAAAAAGAATTTTACCTTACACAAAAATAGGAATATTAATGGCAGTAACCCAGACTCTCCTTTAGCTTCTCTCTCAGCTCTGTGATAGGCAGCTGCTCTCCGAATAACACTGGCTTCTGTGTTGACATCCACAGAGTACCCCTTATAACAAAAAAGGGCATGAAAATCCCAACACTGAAAATCCCACTATCAATATATACCATTCCAACTTAAATAATAATTTTATAAGATCTTTTATTTATATATTTTATTTGTATAAGAATGTCTATCTCTTTGTTATGCTATAATTTAGGAAATGACAAATAATCTTACATGTGGCTTAGCACACTATCTAGAACATTCACCCACCGCTATGGTCAAAATATTGACCCTACTATCACAATTAACAGCCTCCCAGATCAACTTTTTTGAAAACTGAAGAACATAAAACTACTGGATAATGGAATTTCAAAATGTAAAAATTTAAAAAGTGAATATGATGATATATATTCACCCCCAAAAGAGCATACAATATTAGTGACCTATATTTGGAGAAATAAGGAACCTTAAAACTTAAATTTTAAAACCTTTAAAACAAAGTTACCTGAAATAGCGGGTAAGGTGTAAGTATAAACTAAGTTTAAAACCTGACAGCCCTTTCTGTTCCCCCAATCCCTGCCAGAAGTGGTCTCTGAGTACAGAGGTAGAAGAAATCCCTGAGTACTGCGAAGTGTGGTACACATACACAAAAAAACTATAAAATAATAAAACGATGCTTGGCAACCAAACTGAAAGCACAATCATGTCAATCAACACATTTAGAAAAAGAATGAGTCTTTGTTACCATAAAAGGTAAACATGATTGATAGCACAGCAGGTATGGTGTTTGGCTTCCACTGCTCAACCCGGGTTTGATCCCTGGCTTCCCATAGTCCCCTGAGCCTGCCAGAAATGTATCTGAGTGCAGAGTCAGGTGTGACCCCTAAGCACTGCCGGTTGTAAGTCCAAAACAAAACAAAACAAACATTAATAAAAAAAAAAGTAGCTATACCAATTCCCTTTATAATTCTGAACTTTTCATACCATAACTCAAACTTACCTTTAAAAGAATGATCTGCCCATTGACCTCAGAGCATACCAGAGGACGCTTGGTGCTAAGTTCCTTCATGGGTTCAGAATCAAGAAGATCCCTTTCAAGACTCATAGTAAGAAGACCACTGGAGTTCTAGAAGCAAGTTTTTGTTACAGTTGAATATCCCAAATAAAACTCCTTCTCGACAAAAGTATAATGAACATACATTTAATAATTGCTATAAATTCTAAACTGATTTTTAAAATGACTCGAATTAACTGGATATATTTCTAAGTAACTCTTATACTTGATTACTTTATTTATAAAATAATAACAAAAAGACTATAAAATGGGAATAAACTTTGAAATTATAAAATGAAATTATTTTAACATCTCTACCTCTGAAATGAAATTATCTTTTTAAAATGACATTTTGGGGATCAGAGCAGACAGGACACTTGCCTTGCAGGGGGTCAATTCAGGTTTAATCCCCAACATCCTATTTGTTCCCCCTAAAACCTCCAGGAGTTATCCCTGAGCACAGAGCCAGGATTAAGTTCTGAGTACTGGTGGGTGGGCCCCCAAAACCAAGACAAAATAAGTAAAATGATTTTTTCTTTGGGGGATGTTATACATCGCAGTGCTTAAAGCTTACCCCTGGTTATGTGCTCAGAGGTAGGCCCAGAAAGAACCAAGTAGACTCCAAAGAACTAAATTATAAACTCAGATCAACCATATGCAAGCAAACACCTTACCCTTGTCCAATCTCTCAGGTCTAAAAATTGATTTTTAAATTTTAAATTCTACTATTTATGATTTGTGTTTTATGGCCATACCTAGCAGTTATCAGGAGTTACTCCTGGATCTGTACTCAAGAATAACTCGTCAGGGCCGGAGAGATAGCATGAAGGTAGGGTGTTTGCTTTGCATGCAGAAGGATGGTGGTGTCCCAGCCCAATCCAGGAGTGAGAAACTCCTGGATAATTTCATATCAGAAAAGTCTACATTTGAGTTTGTCACCTAAGACTGACCGCTTGTCAGAATGGTCTGAGCATGAAATCTTGAGGCTGTGACAACTTTCACCTTTTCTCCTTTAAGAAAATTTGGGCATCAAAATTCCTTTCCTTTAGTCAAAGGAATGACAGAACCAAGAGCCACCAGGCCAAAGCTTGCACCCCCACTGGGCAGTTTCTCTACCTGGTGTCAGGGAAGTATTCCCCTTCTTCCTCCAAGCTAATATGCATAGTTTCATGTTTTTACCCAAAACACAAAACATCTCTCTACCTGATAATTGCATTTGATTACCCAGAGATATTTCTCACTTCCCCATAGCTAGCTCCTTATCGCCACCAGAGTTTTCACTTTCTTTGTCCTCATACAAAATTACTAGGTAAACCCCCAAATCAGAAAATTCCTTGCCTTCTCTGGACCTCTTTAGATGCAAATTTCAGCTAAGCATCTTTGTCCTTCCTCTAATATGCTAATCTCAGCTCAATTTCAGAAGTCAACCCCCCTTTCTTTCTGGCTTGCCTTTCATCCCAAAGTTCACTTTAAAAAGGCTACCTGAAAATCAATAAACTTGTCTTGGCTTCATTCACGCCAGACCCCATACTACCGTGTGGTCTCCTCATTTTTACATTAATATTTTCTGTTAGCAGTTATTCCTCCGTTCCGCTTTCTCGCATGAGGTATAAGGACTCATGAAACACAAATATTAATTAGTTACAGATATTAGTAGTCTGTAACATGGTGGTTCGAGTCCAAGCACCCCATATGGTTACTCGAGCCTGTCAGGATCCATTTCTGAGTATAGAGTCAGGAGTAACCCGAGTGCTTCCGGGTGTGACCCAAAAACCAAAGAAAAAATAAAAAGAATAACTCCTCGTAAGTTTGGGGATTATATGGGATGCCAGGATCAAACATGGATCAGTCACGGCAAGGTAAATGCCCTTCTGTGCTATCACGCCACCCCCATTAATGATATTTGATAAGGATAACTGTCTTTCATTAAAATAAGATTCTCCATAATTTATATGAAGCTAAATTTGGCTGGTTTTTATTTTGATTTGTTTCTGAGGTAATGTTAAGAGTCAACAAGACTACACCCATGGTACAGGGATATATATGCTTTAAGGACCACAAGTGCTGAATATACTTCTACTCTTTGAGCTATCTCCCTGGACTGATCTCCCTGGACTGATGCTGAGCTCTTTTGTGGTATAATTAAGTTTCTATAAGACAGAAGAATTTCTGTAGAATCATTAAATTATTTTCTGAGTCATTTTTTAAAGTACTGCCAATACACTTAGTAATTCACAATATATCATTTTACAGGGATTTCCTAAAAATATAGCATCATATTTAATCACTTTGGTGTCATTAAGACATCCTTAAGAAATGATTAATGTCATAATCTTCCACAATATACTAACATAATTTTAGTTTTCAAGTCCTTTACAATAAGTTACCAAGCCTACAAGGAGTATCAAAGGCAGAATTAAATAACTGGAAGTAAATCTCCACATTATAGGATTTTATAGTATTTGCATTAACAATTTAAGGGACCTTAACCTTAGATATATATATAGTTACAAGTGAAGTGGACATCACTTTCTGAACTATATACAATTATAATCATCACCATGAACTTTTTTTTTATTTAGGGCTACAACAAGCATTGCTCAGGGATCGTTCCTAGTTCTGCACTCAGGAATCATTCCAGA
>PVKC010033800.1:0-13834 GCA_004027635.1 Crocidura indochinensis | reverse complement strand
CTTTCTTCCTTTCTTTCTTTCTTTCTTTCTTTCTTTCTTTCTTTCTTCCTTTCTTTCTTTCTTTCTTTCTTTCTTTCTTTCTTTCTTTCTTTCTTTCTTTCTTTCTTTCTTTCTTTCTTTCTTTCTTTCTTTCTTTCTTTCTTTCTTTCTTTCTTTCTTTCTTTCTTTCTTTCTTTCTTTCTTTCTCTCCTCCTTCTCTGCTTTTGGGCTACACTTGGCAACACTCAGGGGTTACTCCTGACTCTGCACTCAGAATTCACTCCTGGCTCGGGGGACCATATGGGACACTGGGATTGAAACCAGGTCCATTCTGGGTCAGCCACATACAAGGCAAACTCCCTACCACTATGCTACCACTCTGGCCTCCATGCTTAGTTTCTTGATTCATACTTGTGCACAGAATGATGCTTGTAAATCCCTGAGGGCAAGGCAGTGTTTCTCAGGGCTGGAGAGATTGTGTAAGAGGTAGTGCACTTGTCTTGTATGTGACTGACTTGACTTTAGTCGCTGGTTTCAACATATGGTACCCTGGTCCCTGCCTGGAATGATCCCTGAGAGCATAACCAGGAGTGCACCACTTTGTATGGCCCTCAAACCAACCAACCAAACAAAAAGGACTTTTGATTGTCATTTAGATATGATTGCATTTCTGGAGTGGGACTCTGCTATTTGTGGGCTTGGTGACAATTTCCCATTCTTCTAGCAGTCTGGGTGCTGGCAGATTCAAGATGCAGACATAGAGTCAATTGTCTCAAATTTTGTCTACCCTTTCTCAAACCTTAGCCAGACTTTTTTTTTTTTTTTTTTTTTTGGTTATTGGGTCACACCCAGCAGTGCTCAGGGTTTACTCCTGGCTCTACACTCAGAAATCACTCCTGGCAGGCTCAGGGAACCATGTGGAATCCTGGGGTTCCAACCATGGTCCTTCTGTATGCAAGGCAAACACCCTACCTCCATGCTATCTCTCTGGCCTCAACCACTCTTAAAACAGCAAGTGTTTTGCTATCATGGAAAATGCAAATATGTATAAGTAGGAAAAGTAGTTTAAAGGCAAACCACTAGGCCATGTCACCGATGTTCATCAACTTTCAACCCTTTTGCTGATTTTACCTTCACAGATTCTCAGACATTTACTAGGAATAAATGCTGTTTGGAATCAGGCTGGCTTATGAGAAAAACTAGAGACTCCTAGAGCCATTGCTTCTTTCACTTCCTTTCCATCTTCTGTCACCTCCTTTCTTCTTTCCAGTGGTGGAAGAGCCTGTGAGTAGCCTTTTGGCTCAGAGTCATCATGATCCTGTTTGCAGCATCCTCTTCGATGGGACATGCAAATGAGGCATGCAAAAGACATATAAGCATCTATGAGAGGCTTTGGGGTGCAACCAATCATCAGAGATAGACAGGGAACTGGGGCAGGGCATTTTTCCTAGGGAAAGGAACCTCTCCTTACCCTCATTCCCAAAACTCTCCTGAGGGTCTGTCTTTGAGCAGTTTGTGGTAGAGTGACATTAATTTGGTGAACATTCACACAACTATTATGTATGAGCAATGATGACCCATAGGATTGATCAAGCCTTCTAAGGGTAAACCCTGATATCTGTGCATTGCTGGTTGTGCACCCCAAGACAAAATAAAACAAAAAGAAAGCACAAGACATCCAGAAGAAGAACTAAAATGCCAGTGGTGACACCTGGGGACATTTTAGAAAAAAATGGTGAATATTCTACATGAATGGATGGTATAGGTAATGAGAGGACAATATGCAACTGGGACTGGGAAAGGATTGTTGTTAAAAATCTTGACCTTGGGACCTGGGAGATAGCATGGAGGTAAGGCGTTTGCCTTTCATGCAAAAGATCATCGGTTCGAATCCTGGTGCCCCATATGGTCCCCCATGCCTGCCAGGAGCAATTTCTGAGCATGGAGCCAGGAGTATCCCCTGAGCACTGCCGGGTGTGACCCAAAAACCAAAAAAAAAAATCTTGACCTTGGGGTTAGAGCAATGGTGCAATGGTAGGGCATTTGCCTTGCATGCGGCTCATCCAGGACAGACCAACTGACCCAAGACAGACCAAGGTTCCATCCCCTTGCATCCCATATGGTCACCCGAGCTAGGAATGATTTCTAAGCACAGAGCCAGAAGTAACCCTGAACATCATCTGGTGTGGTCCAAAAACAAAACAAAACAAAAACCTTGACCTTGCTGCAGCACCTTAATTTATCTGTCCTCTTAGATGAGCTATTTTCAGTTCTCAAATGGATCTTGTAACACCCACCTGACAGATGTGAAGATTAGTAAAATCACTGCAGAGAAGCCAGACCTATAAACAAAGAGATTTAATGCCTGGTCAACTGGGGGCTTTATGTTGATACTAATGTCTCAGGAATAGCAAAGAGAAGTGACTATATTTTTTTGGTTGCTTCTTTTATGGGCAAAGTAAAATAAATTGAATCCATTTTGACTCTCAAGAAGAGAAATAAAGCTCGTCAGAAAACTTATTTTTCTCAGTGAGTGAGGGAAAAATTGTAAAGAATGCAGAAAAACCAATGGGAGGCCAGGATCCTGGGGGTCAGGCAGGGGAATTTAGACTTATTTATTCATTTGCTTGGTTCAGTATTTCATTAATTAGTTATATAGGATATATATATTTCCTCTTGTGAAAGTTGAACTTTCAACAAAGTCTGAGTTTATGGTCACCAAATCATAAAAGGTAAATGAAACCAACAATATAATTTGCTGCAAGATTTACATTGTTTCTTAGAACAAAGCATTAATACATTGCTGGTCCTTAATTGGATGGATTTTCTAAGGACTTTAAAATTTTTTTTTAAATTTTTTTTTTTTTTTTTGGTTTTGCGGCCATACCTGGTGATGCTCAGGGGTTACTCCTGACTACTAGCTCAGAAATCACTCCTCGTTTGGAGGACCATATGGGACGCTAGGGGATTGAACCGTGGTCCATCCTAGGTTAGTGCAGGCAAGGCAGATGCCTTACTGCTTGCGCCACTGCTCCAGCCCCTCTAAGGACTTTTTAAATGATGTCATGTAAAATGATGTCTTGCCCCTGATGCTCCCAGTCATGTCTACAAAAACCTCATCTCTGTGACAAAGTATGGCTTACTTTTCTGATTACCTTAGTTTCTAGACTGGTGCCTAGCAAATGGTCAGTACCCAATTAGTGTTTGTTGAAAAAGATGCAGGTAGACTGACTTATTTTTACTCTGAAAAATTTTAAAGGGAGCTGCTTATCATGGCAAATTTAAGCCATGAACTGTGATTCTGCCTTAGGTTTTTAAAATAATCTCTGAGGGTTATTTTTTATGTTAAAAATGAAAAATATGGGGCCAGAGAGATAGTGGGGTTTGCCTTGCAAGCAGTCGATTCAGAATCTAAGGTGGTTCGTTCGAATCCTGGCGTCCCATTAAAAAAAAAAGAAAAATACTTTTTTGGGGCTCAGAGAGATTACACAGTGGGTAAGGTGCTTCCCTTGTATATGGCCAACCTTGGTTTAATACCAGCATCCCTTATGGTTCCCTGAACAATGTTAGGGGTGATTCTGAGCGCAGAGCCAGGACAATCCTGAACATCCACCAGGTGCAGTCCAAACAAAGCAAAGCAAAACAAAAATAAAGTTATTTTTAAAAGTAAAAATACAATAATGTTGCAAAGAAATATATTTAATTTATCCTAGTTGCTAATTTTATTTATTAAAATATAAAAGTTTCAGTAACATGATTATAAAAGTGATACTATTTATGATTTTGATGTAAACAGGAATTGTACCTCACATCACCAAAATGCCTAAGACCCTTCACTACTGTCCCTATTTCACGTCTATTCTATCCAGTGTCAAATCTTGCTTATCCCTTCATTCTCCCCACTTTCCTCTACTGCTTGGTAATCTCAGTATTCTAATCCAAGAACAAATGTTTGTAATTTTGTAATACTGTCTATTGTCTTGTATTCATTGTCTCTTTGCCACAGATGAATGAGATAGTCTACTGTTTGTTTTTTTTTCTCTGATTTACTTTGCATAACCTTCCATCCTATTCAAGTTGGAGAAAGCTAGAACATCATTATATATTTTTTAATCATAGCTGAATAATATTTCCTGTACATATACCTCAGCATCTTGATCGATGCTGTGAACATCATTGAACATTTGGGTGCATTCAATAGCTTGACTATTGTACTAAGCACTGCAATGAAAATTGGTTTAGCTAATTTTTACATAAGCTCTGCTTGTTTCAGATTCTGGCTAAATTTATGGACCCAAGAGTACTAATGTAATCTTCAGTGGGCCGAACTTGTCAGCTAACAGTTTACAATTTTCAATAGTCAAAGATAATTTTTGGTAATAAATATAATAACAGCTTTCTAAAAATACTAATGGTCTTTGCCAATATAACCATCTTGAAACTATTAAAAAACCATTTCATATTATCTGAAGGCTCTTTATTTCTAGACAATAGTCTGACTTTATGGATGATATGATGCAGAATATATCAAGATTTAACCAAAGGATTATGGTCATGGGCATGCAAACAGTTCAACTTCTCATCTATCCATCCATCCATCTGCTCATCCATCCATCCATCATCCATCCATCCATCCATCCATCCATCCATCCATCCATCCATCCATCCATCCATTCTTCCATATCTAGCCACCCATCCATCGAAGTTTCAGAGCCAAGTCAATTATCTGCATGCTCAAAATCAAATACTATATCTTCATCCATTTATTCAAAAGTTCCTGATTAAAACAAAGTCAAGCAAAATGTGTGTTTATGTGTGATCTTTAAACTCTGTCAAAGATCACTCAAAAATAATTTATTTGGGACATAAAAATTTAAGTATCTTTATTTAGGCACATAGATACAAATATATTTGTAGTTGGATTTCATTTATATAAATAAACTCCCTTCACCAATTTCCATCATCAATGTTCCCATCTCCCTCCTCCCCCACCTTTTGCCTATCTTTGAAACAGAAATTCTATTTCTCTTACTCACTACCATTGTCATGATAGTTGGTGTAGTTTTTTTCTCTACTGGCCTTCATCACTGTTTTTGATTAGCTTCATATAATGGACTGGTCCTTCCAAACCTCATCTCCATTTACTCTGTACATACTGTATTTTATTTTCATAAATTCCACAGATGAGTGAGACTATTCTGTGTCTGCCTCTCTCCCTCTGACTCATTTCACTCAGCATAATAGTTTCCATGACCATCCATGTATAGGAAAATTTCATGACTTCATTTCCTCTGACAGCTGTATAATATTCCATTGTATATATGTACTATAGTTTCGTAGACACTCAACTGTTGTTGGGTCTCTGGTCATTTCTAGATTCTGGCTATTGTAAATAGAACTGCAATGAACAAGGGTGTGCAGAAAGCACTTTTGTATTGCATTTTTGTATTCCTAGGGTACATCCTTAGGAGTGGTATTGCTGGATTATAATTGAGCTCAATTTATAGTCTTTTGAGGAATATCCAATTGTTTTCCAGAAAGGCTGGACTAGATGGCATTCCCACCAGCAGTGAATGAGAGTTCCTTTATCCTCACATCCCTGCCAGCATTTGATTGGTTTTGTTCTTTGTGATGTGTGCCAGTTTCTGTGGTATGAGATACCTCATTTTCTTTGCATCTCCCTAATAATTACTGATGTGGAGCATTTTTTAATATTCTTTTCAGCCATTTGTATTTCTTCTTTGAGGAGTGTCTGTTCATTTCTTCTCACCATCTTTTGATGGGGTTAGAAGTTATTTTTCTTTTTAAATTCCATCAGTACTGGTACCTTGTATATCTTAGATGTAAGCCCTTATCTTATGGATATCAGATAAATAGTTTATCCGATTCTGTGGGTGACATTTGTATTCTAGTTACTATTTTCTTTGAGGTGCAGAAGCTTCTCAGTTTAATGTAGTCTCACTTGTCTTTGCATTGTTTGGACAGAGGTGTTTCCATCTTGGAGATACCTTTAGTCTGAATGTTGTGAAGTGTTTTACCTATGTGTTCTTCTATATTCCTTATATTTCTGAGTCTGATATCAAGGTATTTAATCCATTTTGATTTGACATTTGTGCATGGTGTTAATGATGTCTGAGTTCACATTTTTGCATGTAGCTGACCAGTTGTCCAAGCTCCACTTGTTGAAAAGGCTTTCCTTCCTCTATTTTTGTTTCTTGCTCCTTTATCAAAGTGTAACTGATTGTATGTCTGGGAAACATTCATTGAATACTCAAGGCTATTAATTGATATGAGGGTCTGTCTTTATTCCATTTTAATGATTATTGCTTTGTAATAGAATTTAAAGTAGAGAAAAGTTATGCCTCCCATCTTTTTTCTAAGTATTTCTTTAGCCATTGTGGGTGTTTTTATTCAGGAGTGTTTGATCCACCTCTTTGAAGAATGTCATAGGCATCCTTAGAGGAATTGCTTTAAATCTGTACAATACTTTGGGAAATGCTGTCATTTTAATTATGTTAAACCTTCCAATCCATAAAAAGGTATGTGTCTTCAATTACTTTTGTCCTCTTATTTCTTGAAGCAGGATTTTGCAATTTTCTTTGTTTAGGTTCTTCACTCTTTAGTTAAGTTGACTCCCAGGTATTTGAGTTTCTGTAGCACTAATATGAATGGATTTTTTTTATTGTGGTTGAAGTGAATTACAATTCTCTTACAGTAATATATGAGACACATAGTGACATTAGTGAGGGGAATTACCACCACCAGGGTTTCCCTGTTCCCTACATGCATCCCACATCTCCCTCCTTTACCCCCGTATTGCTAGTGCACCTGTTCCCCCCTTGCACAGCTTGTTGTAGATTGGGTATTGATTCTGTTGTCATTGACTTTAGATTTGAATTGGGGGGTGGGGTGGGTCACATCCGGCAGTGCTCAGGGTTAATCCTGGATCTGTACTCAGAAATCTCTCCAGGCAGGCCCATCCTATATGGGATGCCGGAATTCGAACTACCGTCCTTCTGCATGAAAGGCAAATGTCTTATATCCATGCTATAACTCCATCCCAGTGAATGGAATTTTTAAGCTCTATTTCTTCTCTATCATTATTTATATATAAAAAGGCCATTGACTTTTGCATGTAATTTTGTAACCTGCCACTTTGCTATATAAATCTATTGTTTCTAGAAGCCTTTGTGGAGTCTTCAGGGCTTTCTAGATATAGTATGTCATCTGTAAATAGTGAGAGTTTATCTTACTTTCTTATTTGGATGCCATTGATATCTTTTTCTTGCCTAATTGCTATGGTAAGTACTTCCAGTACTATGTTAAATAGGAATGGTGAGTGGGCAGCCTTACCTTGTGCCAGATTTTAGAAAAAAGGCTTTTAGTTAGTCTGCCATAGGTCTGTGGTAAATGGCCTTGACTATATTGAGAACAGCTTGTTCCATTCCCATCTTGTTGAGAGTTTTTATCATAAATGGGTATTAGACTTTATCAAATGCTTTTTCTGAATTTTTTGATATCATGTTTTTATTTTTTGTTCTTTGATATGGTGTATGTATTATGTTTATTGATTTGTATATGTGAAAGCATCTCTGGAATTATATCTTTGGAATAAAACCTACTTGAACTTCTTGATGAAGCATTGGTTCCAATTTGCAACTCTTTTCCTTAACTGGTTCATTTAGTTCATTGACATTGAGAGAGATAATTGTCATGGGATTCAGTGTCATCTTTATGTAGGACTTAGGTGTGTCTCTTGGTCTGTCTTGTCTTAAAGTAGACCTATCAGTTTGTCTTTTAAGGCTGGTTTTTTGCATCTGTAAAGTTTCTAAGCTGTTATTTATCCATGATGCTATGTATGATTACTTCAAACCTGAATGTGAATCTGGCTAGGTGAATTATTCTTGGTAAGACATTTATTTTGTTGAGTTTTGTCACTATATACCATTACTACCTTTGGGCCTTGAGGATTTTTTGTGACAGGTCTGCTGTAATCTTAAGGATGATTTTTTAAATGTAATTTCCCTTTTTGATCTTGCTGCTTTTTGTATTCTATCCCTATATGTGGGGTTTGTCAATGTGACTAGAAGAGTCTGCAGGTGCTTTTCTTTTGATCTCTTTTAGGTGGTAATCTTTGGGCATGTAGGATTTGGTTGTATGCAACCTTTATTTCTGAAAGCTTCTATCCTTGACTCTTTTTTATTGTTTTTTTTTGGGGTCACACCCAGCAGTGCTCAGGGGTTACTCCTGGCTCCATGCTCAGAAATTGCTCCTGGCAGGCACAGGGGACCATATGGGGCACCGGGATTCAAACCAATGACCTTTTGCATGAAAGGCAAACGCCCCACCTCCATGCTATCTCCCGGGCCCCTATCCTTGACTCTTGATTCTTCACAAGAACTTTCTTCCTGGGTTTCTGGGACTTCAATGATTCCTATGTTGTTTCTATTTAGTTTATCAAGGATTTCTATTTTCAATTGTTCTCATTCTTTGAAGATTTTTCCATTGTCTGATAGTTTGTTTTAAGGCTCTTTTCTAATCTCTTCTTTTGTATAAAGTTGTGATGCATCTTATCTTCCAGCTCTTTGACTAGGTCCTCAGTTGCTATTACACTGTTGGAGAGGCTTTTTCGTGAGGTTTTCATTTTGCCTATCAGGTTTTTCAGCCATTATTTAAGTTTGGAGTTTTTTTTTTTTCATTTCTATCATCATATCCTCTTGATTCTTATTCGTGGGTAGTTCAGCTCACTCTATGCTTTCTTTGAATTCTATGAGGATCCTCCATTTTTCTTCTCTAAACTCCTTATCTGAGAGGCTAAAAGGTGGTTGGCACTTTTCAGGTCATTGGAGCTGCCATCTTCATTTCTATGCATGGTGGATGCTGCATTGTTTCCCCATTGTCACACTTGTAGTGTATGTGTTTATTCTATGTGTTGTGCTGTGATTCATTGACTAGAAGGTATGTTGGCATTGAAGCAGAGTGTCTGGGTTACTCTGGCCCCACCCTTAGTGGGCAGGGTTAGCTCACCTCTATTGACTGCAGTCAGCAAACTCATTAAGATGAGAGCCATGGGGCCAGAGCGATAATGCAGTGGTAGGGCATTTGCCTTGCAAGTAGCTGACCCAGGATGGACTTTGGTTCGAACATCTGGCATTGCTTATGGCCCCTCTAGTCAGGAGCAGTTTTTGAGTGCATAACCAGGAGTAACCCCTGAGCATCACCAGGTGTGACCCAGAAAGGCCAAGGTGGGGATTCCACTATGCTTGTTGTTGGGTCAGCTAACCTTTGTTGACATGCCATCAGCAAGCTCTTCTGGGCAGGCTGGCTTCTGGCAGTAGCAGTGGCAGTTCAAGATGGCATCCACATCAAAATATAATTTGGGAGGCCTGAGCAATAGCACAGTAGTAGGGCATTTGCCTTGCATGTCGCCAACCCTGAACAGACCCCATTTCAATCCCTGGCATCCCATGTGGACCAAGAGCCTGCCAGGAGTGATTTCTGAGCACAGAGTCAGTAGTAACCCCTGAGCACTTCTGGGTCTGACCCCCCCCCACCAAATAACAAAAGCAAAAACAAAAAATATGACTTGGAACTTTTTAATAGCATATTTTCATGTGTAACATATTTCCATGAAATTCTTCAGATGAATTGTATGCAAAATATAGTCCTTAAATAAGCAAATAAATTTATCTGTACTATGGAATGTCTGGACACTGACCAAGCAAATTTTAGCAGACATCTTCTGGAACACTGGCATGCAGAAATTGATAGAATTTTGGAATTGTCTGTTCTGGGCCCCATGCACAGCCTGGATGTTTCAGAGGCAGTAACAAATCAGTAAATGCACAAGGCATTCCAGACATGCCTGCAAACATAAGTGATGTATACTCCACTGGACATTGGATCCAGGCCCAGAATTTCTTAAGAATACTGTTCTGTTCTGTTTCTCCTATTTATATTTAAGCAAAAATATATTAAAAAAACACCCAAATGAATGCAATCCTTAAGTTCCTAAAGCATTTTGCTTTTAATTATTTCAATGGTTTCCTCTGAAGAAAATGGTTCTAATGCTTTGTCTCTGAAACTTCACATAGAAGGAAAAACTCACACCATCATGGAAAACTTAAAATTTAAACAAGAAGATACTATTGTGAGAATGCAGCTCTTCCTTAGTTTTTTCCCACAAATCTGTGTAAAAGACAAATGTAACAGAGTCAAAAAAACAAGCCATGGCTTTTCTTTCCTTTCTAGAATAGAATTGGTGATCATATTATTAAATGAAAGGAAACTGGATTTTATTTATTATTTAAATGAAAATAATAACCCTCGGGGCCGGGCGGTGGCGCTGAAGGTAAGGTGCCTGCCTTGCCGCGCTAGCCTTGGACGACCGCGGTTCGATCCCCCGTGCCCCATATGGTCCCCCAGGCCAGGCCAGGGGAGACTTCTGAGCGCATAGCCAGGAGTAACCCCTGAGCGTCACTGGGTGTGGCCCCAAAAAACCAAAAAAACCAAAAAAAAAAAAGAAAATAATAACCCTAGTGACTGGGTTTTAAAAGGATTTTTTGTATTTAACAAAACCATTCCATGAAACAGAGAACACCTCTCTCAAATTTGCTGACTTGGTTGAGCTTATTAAAATTGGGTTCAACCAAGTGAGTCTTGGTTAAGGTCAACCTAGAGAGAGTTCTGTTTGACTCTGACTTCTTGTTGGTTGCTGAGGTTGGCTTGTCCAGACTGCTGTGTTTGCTTGTGGCAAAAGCCATCTATAGGTGGTGCCAACTCTGTGCTCACTGTGATCTACCTGCTGTAGGGCAGAGCATGTTCGGATGAAAAGTGGAGGTGTGCATTACAAACAGGAAACAGCCAATTACTTTGCTTCATCTTTTTTGCATATATATCCACCAGGAAAGCAAAAGTTGAGCTAATACTAAGAAATTTCAACATTCAGTTTGCATATTGATAGTAAGAGATAAAATTAAAACATTTAAAACTCATAATTATTTTCTATTTTATAGTTTAAACATTAAAATGACAGTTGATAAAATTCATTGTAAGTTCTACATAACTTCCATTGTAATTAGCCTTACTCTGGAAAAATCACCATGGTCTAGAAGTGGAAAAGAAGAATTATCAGGACATGCAGCTGACTTGAATTTTGGTGGATTTTTGTTTTAGCTATAAAATGCAAGAGAATCTACCAAACATTGGCCTTTCCTTAGTGGGCAGTATGATAATCAGGAGTACAACTTCATGCCAGATCCATTGGTAGCAGATGGGGGAAATTGCAAGGAAGAAGTTAGGAGCAAGAGCTACAAAGAAAATGAAATAGGCAGGAATAAATTTATCAGGAAATGGACAAGGCAATAGAAGTGGATATAGAATATAGAAAGAACAGATTACCATTTCTTCTCCTGGAAAGAAGGAAGATACGTATTGTATTGGAAAGAGAATGTAGAAGTTGAGATGTTGAGTTAGAAGAAGAGAATGAGTTATTTTCACATATTAGGAACAGAAGTCTGGAAGAGAAGAGAGTAGTGTGTTGTTTAGGAGTGCATATTAATAGGATTTGAATATCTATTTGATGTGTGGGGCTGGGGGAGCTGAGAAGAGGTGTTCTGCCTACTTTGTTTTGATTCTTATCAGTAAGGTTTGCTTATGGCTTTCCACTTTCCACCACTCTTTCCTTGCCCACTTTGTGAAAGACTGTTTTCTTGCTACCCATCCATTGCCCCAAAAGACTTTAGAACAAGACTCGAGATGCTTTTGGACATATCTCATCCCTTAGGCTGCATTGAGAAGAAAGTAGGAAAGCTCAGTTTTATCTAGTTTTTCCAATTACTGCATAAACAAGGCTTCTCTTGGCAAGTTGGCTAGGGTCAGAGAGATAGTATAGTGGTTAATGTGGTTGGCTTGAATGTGGATGTCTTGGGTTCAGTCCCCTGAATACTGCCAAATGGATTCCAAACCTTTCTGCCTCTCCTACCCCCTACCCCTCAATGCTGTTTTCTGGATCAGAATCAGGTCCTTTTTACTAAGATAATGGTAATAAGATTAACGAGAGAGTACCTTGAATTATACTTTAAGCCCATGATTTAATGCACATGACTGAACATTAAGAGTTATTTTCAGTACAATTAAGTAGGTTCTCTCAGTCCTCTGGAAGAGTAGTACGAATATAGCATTGGAGATGTTTTACTCACTATCTGGATCTGTGCCAAAGGATTTTAGTTACCTGGACTGACATCTCCATTAATGATCATTGCTAAAAATATCTGTGATAACAAAATTGACATTGCTGTGTTAGGTCAGCAAAACTTCATTCTTTGCTTAATATGAAGTTGTCCTTTTTATTTTTAATTTAGAAAGGTAGAAAATGACTAGGGTGAACATGAATAAGAATGAAAAATTAAAAAAAGGCTTAAAACTGAATGGTAAAGAATACCTATTATTTCTTTCAAAAATACCATTTTAACAGACTTGCAATATAAATGATGCAAAAACCCCTCAGTATTGGCATTATTATATAAAGAAGTGGTGCTGGAGAAAGATGTGTTATAGTCTATACATATATATGTATATTTCTGAAGTCCTTGTGGAATAAGAGACTTACTCTTAGCTCTGCAACTCAACTCTTAAAAAAGATGGAATCTCACCTTTTGTGGTAACAAGGATTGACATAGAGGAGATATTGTTAAGTTGAAGAAGAAAATAAAAGACAATACTGGATGATTCCTGTGTCATGTGAAATATAGATAACTAAATAAATGAACTAACAAGTCACAACAAAAATAGCTTAGTTCTGCAAAAATAGATTTGTTCCTGTATCTCTTAGGCCAAGGGGATTCCCTTTTCGAATGACCCCAATATTTTATGTGCCTATGCAGGAGGGGAAAAAAGAAGAAAGAAAGAGACAAAAAAGCAAAAAATCTTTTTTTTCCTTTCTTTTATCTAGTTTTTGTCGATTTCTTTGTTTTGGGGTGGATATTGAAGTAGATGTCCACTTTTTTATTTATATATTTACTTTTTCTTCTTTTCTCTTCCTTTTTGCACTCTGTCATGTTTTGTATCTCAAGACCATGGCAAATATGTGGTGCATATCTTTATTGCTGCAGTGCTCACTGGATATCTTATTTGATACTTCTTTTTGAATGGTTGTGGTGTTTCACC
This sequence comes from Crocidura indochinensis, assembly GCA_004027635.1. Lineage (NCBI taxonomy): Eukaryota > Metazoa > Chordata > Mammalia > Eulipotyphla > Soricidae > Crocidura > Crocidura indochinensis. Next base: position 688 of record PVKC010033800.1, on the reverse strand, counting down.
TTCTTTTTTTCCCCTTTGTCTCTCAAACTGAGGATGAGAGCCTCTAGAAGGACTCTGCCCATTGTCGGTGTAGTTGATTTTTACCCCATTTTATTACTTATTTCTTCCTCAAATAAAACCACATAACTTGAACTATCTAGTCCCACCACCCAATTAGAGGGGGAAGTAATGGAGGTACCAAGACCAAACAGTTATAAGATCACTAAGTAATAAACTAGACACAGAGGGGACCACTCATTCTAGCACTTCCTGGGGTGAGAGTGTAGGATATGGGAGGCAGAATGGGAACGGAGGTGGAGGGAGGGCAATTTGGTGATGGGAATTCCCCTGATTCAATGTTAATATGTGCCTGGAATATTACTGTGAACGATATGTAAGCCACTATGATTAAAATGAAAATTATATTAAAAAAGAAAAGAAAGAAAAATTTACTTGATACCATTATTTCAAGAAATTAAAAAAAATGGATTTGCTACCAGAGGCAGTAAAGATGGGGCCAGAACAGTGGTGCAAGAGGTAGGGCATCTGTCTTGCATGTACTAACCTAGGACAGACCACAGTTCTATCCACCGAGTGTCCAATATAGTGTACATAGATGTATATAGAGTGGTATAGAGATATATAGAGTGTATTGGAGGAATGGGCCAATATAAGATGTATATATAGATGAACCTGAAGCCAGAACTTG
>PVKC010033799.1:0-13867 GCA_004027635.1 Crocidura indochinensis | reverse complement strand
TATTATTGTCAACAATATACAAAAAAATAAAAAAATATATATTATTAAAAAAAAAAAGGTCATCGGATCGAATCCCGGTGCTCCATATGGTCCCCCGTACCTGCCAGGAGATATTTCTGAGCATGGAGCCAGGAGTAACCCCTGAGCACTGCCAGGTGTGACCCAAAAACCAAAAAAAATAATATTCTTTATTTAAACACCTTGGTTACAAACATGATTGTGGTTGGGTTTCAGTCATATAAAATGGCACCCCATCACCAGTGTAACATTCCCATCACCAATGTCCCAAATATCCCTAATCACCTCCCTGCCCCACCTGTACTCTAGACGGGCTTTCTATTTCCCTCATATATTCTTATTGTTTGGATAGCTCACAATGTAGTACTTCTCTAACTAAACTCATCACTATTTTTGGTAGGTTATTTGGTGGGCAGTATATCCACCACTCCTCTCTTTAGTCTTTAAAAATTAATGAGTAATGTCTGTTGGGGACTGCTTGGCATAACTAAAAAGCCCTCTCACTAATCAAAATGGAGTCTCTGAAAATCTGAGCCAAAGTGCTTAAGTGACAAGTTGCATGCAAGTAGATGTGGCCTTTTGCCCTTGGACCCAAAGAAATAGGAATAGCCTAGAGCTAGGGAGTCACTAGGCTCCAAGATGTCCTTGTAAAGACAGGGGTCAAAAGGCCCAAGCTGAGATTAGATTTTGTATTTTGTTGCTCAAAGATAATGTTGATCTCTTGACTAACAATAACCTCGTTGACCTTATAAAAACAAGATGTTCCCATGGAAAGTTATAGCTAATCCAATTACGCCTCGCCCTCTACTCTCTTTGTCTTGCATTTTCTATATAAGGTCCACCTTTCCCTTTAATAAATGGACTCCTGATCGGAACCCTTCATCTCGAGTTCCTTTATTTCCCAGTCCCTCTTCTATTTCAGGCCGGATTCCTCTTTGAGAACTGCGAATTACTGACGTGGTCCCCAGCTTTACCAGCTGGTCGGGTTCCCTGGTGGGTCACAAATGTCTTTCATTTTTCTTAAATCTCATAGCGGAGTGGGAACATTCTGAGTCTTTCTCCCTCTCTCTGACTTATTTCACTCAACATAATAGATTCCATGTACATCCGTGTATAGGGAAATTTCATGACTTCATCTCTTCTGATGGCTGCATAGTATTCCATAGGGTATATGTACCACAATTTCTTTAGCCATTCAATTGTTGAAGGGCATCTTGGTTGTTTTCAGAGTCTTGCTATGGTATATAGTACTGCAATAGGTATAGGTGTAAGGAAAGGGGATTTGCATTGTATTTTTATGTTCCTAGGATATATTCCTAGGAGTGGTATAGCTGGATTGTATAGGAGCTCAATTTACAATTTTTGGAGGAATCTCCATATTGTTCTCCAGAATGGTTGAACTAGTCGGCATTCCCACCAGCAGTGGATAAGAGTTCCTTTCTCACCATATCCCCGCCAACACTGCTTGTTCTCATTCTTTGTGAACTGTGCCAATCTCTGTGGTGTGAGGTGGTATGTCATCGTTGTTTTGATTTGCATCTCCCTGATGTTTAGTGATGTGGAGGATTTTTTCATGTGCCTTTTTACCATTTGCATTTATTCTTTATCAAAGTGTCTGTTCATTTCTTCTCCCCATTTTTGATGGGATTAGATGTGTTTTCTTGTAAAGGTCTGTCAGTGCCCTGTATATTTTGGATATCAGCCCCTTATATGATGGGTATTGGGTGAATAGTTTCTCCCAATCATTGGGTGGCTCTTGTATCCTGGCACTATTTCCTTTGAGGTGCAGAAGCTTCTCATCTTAATATATTCCCATCTGTTAATCTCTGCTCTTATTTGTTTGGAGAGTGCATTTTTCTCCTTGAAGATGCTTTTAGTCTGAATGTCACGTAGTATTTTACCTACGTGTTGTTCTATATATCCTATGGTTTCAGGTCTGATATTGAGGTTTATAATCCATTTGGATTTTACTTCGTACAAGATGTTAGCTGGGGGTCTAAGTTCGCTTTTTTCAAGTGGCTAGCCATTTGGGCCAACACCACTTGTTGAAGAGGCTTTCTTTTCTCCAATTAGGATTTTTTGCTCCTTTATCAAATACTAGATGATTGTATGTCTGGGGAACATTCTCTGAGTACTCAAGTGTACTCCACTGCTCTGAGGGTCTGTCTTTATTCCAATACCATGCTGTTTTGATAACTATTGCTTTGTAATAAAGTTTAAAGCTGGGGAAAGTAATGTCTCCCATATTCTTTTTCCCAATAATCATTTTGGCTATCCGAGGGTATTTATTGTTCCAAATGAATTTCAAAAGTGCCTGATCCACTTCTTTTTTTTGTTTTTTGGTTTTGGGGCCACACCCAGTGACGCTCAGGGGTTACTCCTGGCTATGCGCTCAGAAGTCGCTCCTGGCAGGCACTGGGGACCATATGGGAACCGGGGGATCGAACCGTGGTCTGTCCTAGGCAAGGCAGCAGGCACCTTACCTCCTGTGCCACCTCCCGGCTCCCTGATCCTCTTCTTTGAAGAATGTCATGGGTATCTTTAGATGGATAGCATTAAATCTGTACAATGCTTTGGGGAGTATTGCCATTTAAATGATGTTAACCTGCCAATCCATGAGCAGTGTATATGTTTCCATTTCCGTGTGTCCTTTCTTATTTCTTGGCACAGAGTTGTATAATTTTCTTTGTATAGGCCCTTCACATCTTTTTTTTGGCCCTTCACATCTTTAGTCAAGTCGACTCCAAGATATTTGAATTTGTGTGGCACTAATGTGAATGGGGTTGTTTTCTTAATGTCCATGTCTTCTCTATTATTATTGGAATGTATAAAGGCCATTGATTTTTGTGTTAATTTTGTAGCCTACCACCTTTCTATGAGTTTATTGTTTCTAGAAGCTTTCTGGTAGAGTCTTTAGGGTTTTATAAGTAGATTATCATGTCATCTGCAAACACTGAGAGCTTGACTCCTTCCTTTCCTTCCTGATTCCCTTGATATCTTTTTCTTGCCTGATCGCTACAGCAAGTACTTCCAGTGCTATATTGAATAGCAGTAGTGAGAGATGACAGCCTTGCCTTGTGCCAGAATTAAGAGGGAAATCTTTTAGTTTTTTTCCACCGAGGATAATATTTGCCACTGGCTTGTGGTAGATGACCTTAACTATCTTGAGGAAGGTTTCTTTTACACCCATCTTCCTGAAAGTTTTTGTATCAAGAATGGGTGTTGGGCCTTATCAAATACTTTCTCTGCGTATATTGATATAATCATGCGATTTTTATTTTTCTTTTCATTGATGTTATGCTTTATTTTGATAGATTCACGGATGCTAAACCATCCTTCTATTTCTGGGATGAAACCTACTTGATCAGAATGAATGATCTTCTTGATGAGGCATTGAATTCTATTTGCCAGGATTTTGTTGAGGATCTTTGCATCTGTGTTCATGAGGGATATATGTAATTTTCTGTTTTGGTAGCATCTCTGTCTGGTTTAGTTATCAAGGTGATATTGGCTTCATAAAAGCTTTTTGGGAGTGTTTCCGTTTTTTTTTTTTTTTGATTTCATGAAAGAGTCTTGCCAGGATTGGTAGTAGTTCCTTTGAAAGGTTTGGAAAGTTCATTAGTGAATCCATCTTGGCCTATACTTTTGTTTTTGGGTAGACATTTGATTACTGTTTTAATTTCCTCAATAGTGATGGGGTGTTTAGATATGTTACATCCTTTTTATTCAACCATGTGAGATTATAAGGGTCCAAGAATTTATCCACTTATTCTAGGTTCTCATTTTTAGTGGCATAGAGATTGTCAAAGTAGTTTCTTTGAATCTCTGCAATATCAGTAATGATCTCCCCTTCTTCATTTCTAGTACGATTTATCAAGTTTCTCTCTTTCTTTGTTAGTTTTACCAGTGGTCTATAAATCTTGTTTATTTTTTCAAGGAACCAACTTCAGTTTTCGTTTATCTTTCAGATTGTTTTTTGGGGTCCACTTCATTGATTTCTGGTCTCAGCTTTGCTATTTCCTTCTGTCTCCCTATTTTTGGTTTCTTTTGCTGAGCACTTTCTAATTCTATGAGCTGCATCATTAAGCTATTCACGTAGGCCCCTTCTTCTTTCCAGATGTGTGCTTGCAAAGCTCTACATTTTCCTCTCAATATCACTTTTGCTTTGTTTCATAGGTTCTGATAGTTTCTTTCTCTATTGTCATTTGTTTCCAGGAAAGTTTTGATTTCCTCTTTGATTTCATCTCTGACTCACTGGTTATTCATTATCAGTCTGTTTAACTTCCAGGTGTTAAATTTTTCTTCTTGTATCTTTGGAGTTCACATATAATTTCAGGGAATTGTGGTCAGCAAAGGTAGCCTGCAAAATTTTTATCCTATTGATATTATGGAGGTATGTTTTATGTGCTAGCATGTAGTCTATCCTGGAGAATGTCCCATGTACATTAGAGAAGAATGTGTATCCAGGTTTCTGGGTGTAGAGTGTCATATATATGGCCTCTTTCTTCCACTTCTCTTTTCAAGTCTAGTATATTCTTGTTGGGTTTCAGTCTGGTTGACTGGTCAAGTGTTGACAATGCCGTGTTGAGTTCTCCAACAATTATTATATTGTTATTGATATTTATTTTCAGATATGTCAACAAGCATATTAAATTTTTTGCTGTCCCCTCATTCGGTGCATATGTTTAGGAGAGTGATTTCTTCCTGCTCTACATATCACTTGATTAATAAAAAATGTCCATCTTTGTCCGTTACAAATTTTCTGAGTATAAAGTTTGCCTCATCTGATATTAGTATGGCCACTCTAGCCTTTTTATGGGTGTTATTTTCTTAGAATATTTTCCTCCAGCCTTTTATGTTGAGTCTATGTTTGTTCTGACTATTCAGGTTAGTTTCTTGCAGGCAGCAGAAGGTTGGATTGAGTTTTTTGATCCATTTAGTGACTCTGTGTTCTTAACTGGTACATTTAGTCCACTGACATTGAGATAAAGAATTGTCATGGGATTTAGTGCCATCTTTGTGTCAAGTTTGTTGTGTCCGTTAGTCAGTCTTGTCTTAAAGTAGATCTTTCAGTTTTTCTTTTAAGACTGGTTTTGAGTCTGTAAAATTGACGGATCAACTCACCTCCAAAGAAGGTTAGCCGTCAGCAGATGAAGCCACACACACAGGATAAAATCAGGCCGAGGACGCAGCAATGCACAGCAAGAAGACAGTCAGAGAGAAGTGCTGGGCATCAGAGTTCCCACATACAAATTTTGTAACCTGCCACTCTCCTATATGGAAGTATTGATTTTAAAAGGTTGTTGTAGAGTATTAAGAATTTTTCAAATACAGTATCACAGTGAGAGCTTGAGTTCTTCCTTTTTATGTTAGATACACTTGTAATTCATTTCTTGCCTAATTGCTACAGTAAGTAATTCTAGTACTATATTAAATCAAAGTGGCACGAGTTGGCATAAATTTCTTGTGCTAGATCTTAGTAGACTTTTAGTTTTTCCTCAATGAGAATAAGCTTTTCCACGTGTCTTTGAAAAAATGTTTTTGTTTATAATGAGGAAAGTTCCTTCAATTCTTGTTGAAAGCTCTTATTTTAAATTTGCTGGAATTTATCTATTTCTTTTTTACAATTATTGTTAAAATCATATATTTTTCTTTTCATTCAAATGGTGTATTATTTTGATTGACTCTCATATATTAAACATCCGTATATCTCTGGAATATATCGACCATGTCATGATGCTCATAGTTATATGAGCTTTTTGAAGATTTGGTGAATTCTATTTCATAGAATTATGTTGGGGATCTTTGCATCTGTTATTATCAAGGAGATAAGCTTGTAATTCTCCTTTTTCTAATATGTCTAATTATGGTATCAGGATCATGTTTTTTTCATAGCAATTATTTAAGATTGTTTCTATTGTCAATGGAATATTATGCAGCCGTCAGGAGAGATGAAGTCATGAAATTTTTCTATACATGGATGTACATGGAATCTACATTGCTGAGTGAAATAAGTCAGAGGGAGAGAGAGAGACACACACAGAATAGTCTCACTCATCTATGGGTTCTGAGAAAAATAAAAGTTATTTTTGCACCAATCCTCAGAGACAATGGGAGGAGGGCTGGAACTTCCAGCTCACTTCATGAAGCTCACCACAAAGAGTGGTGAGTGCAGTTCTAGAAATAACTACACAGACAACTACCCTAATCATGTGAATGAATGAGGGAACTGGAAAGCCTTTCTGGAGTCCAGGTGGGGGTGGGTTGGGAGGGAGGGAGATTTGGGACATTTGTGGTGGGAATGTTGCACTGGTGAAGGGGGTGTTCCTTACATGGCTGAAACCTAATCACAACCATATATGTAATCAGGATGTTTAAATAAAGAAAAAAATGTTAAAAAAAAGATTGTTTCTGTTTCTTCAATTTCCTGGATGAACCTGAAATGTATTGGTGCCTGGCCTCTGCTCCAGTTTTGATATGACATCCTGATAATGAAGAAATGGCAACAACTTTATATTAGTACAGGTTGTCTTTTCTCATCATCATCATACAATAGTATGAAATCAGAAGGCACGTCATCCTTTGATCTGTGCAAAAACCAAGATCGCTAACTACAGAAGACTGACTATGACAACCATGACTGAGCAGAACTTCTCCTGTATGAAGACCCTAGCCTAGACTTTGGCCTACCATCTGTACAACAGTCAAGAGCTCTAATTTCAGAGGTCTGAATGTGACAACTGCAATTGAACAGAACTTCTGAAAGCATAATGAAACACTATATCCTAGGCGTCATCCTAGGACTGGTGCAAAAACTAAGACCACCAATTACAGAAGACTGATTAAAACAACAGGGATGGAACAGAACTTCTAGAACTGTAAAGTAAGACTCAATCCTCGGCTTCATACTATGACCTGTGCAAATACCAAATTACAAAGTTACAGAGTCCTGATTTTATCATTCACGACTGAGCCGAAAGTTTCTTGGCACCATAAAAAACCCAGGGGAGTAAACAAGAGCATTTACTGAGCCTGTAGTTATTCCCATGACAGACTGCTACAAGGGCGGAGAAACCATGTATCACTTAGGCCAAGAGAACTCCCTTTCTAATTTCTCCAGTATTGACTGTTCCAGGACAATAAAATGCACATATTTTTTCCTCCTTTTTTCCCTCTATTTCGTGTTCATGATTATTGTTTGGTAGTTGTCTTTAATGCTGTGGTGTTTTTTTGTAGTCACTGTTTTTTTTTGTTTGTTTGTTTGTTTTTGGGCCACACCAAGTGACCCTCAGCGGTTACTCCTGGCTATGCGCTCAGACGTTGCCCCTGGCCTGGGGGACATATGGGGCATGGGGGATTGAACCGCAGACCATCCAAGGCTAGCGAGGTAAGGCAGGCACCTTACCTCCAGTGCCACCGCTCGGCCCCTTGTAGTCACTGTTTTCAGTTCTCTTCTGTTTGATTTTTTTTGTTGTTGTTGTTCTAATTTCAGCTCTCTTCTGTTTGATTTTTGTTGTTGTTATTCTAATTGTAGTTTTGTTTCCTGTTTTTCTGTTTCTTTTTTGTATGTTTCTGTCTTTTGGTCATGTTATTCTTCTTTTATCCCTTTCTTCTTTTAAATTGTTGTATATAACCTCTAGATGGACTCCTCCATTTTTTGTTTGTTTGCTTATTAGTGTTTTGTATTTTGTTTGTGTTTGTTTTTTTCTTTCCTTTCTTTCCTTTTCCTTTTTATTTTTTTCTAATTTTTCTTTTCAAACAGAACCACATAACCTGAATCATCTTTTTCTGCCTCACAAATTGAGGGAAAAATGGATGGTACCAAGACCAAACTCCCCTGATTCAATGTCACTATAAACCTAAAATATTACTGTGAAAGATCTGTAATACACTATGGTCCCAAAAAATTATTGTAAAAAAAAAAGCTTTGAAAGAACACACTAGTGGATCTATCTCACATTCTATTCTTTGGAAATCTTTTTGTGAAGCCTTTTGTAATGGGAAACCTTTAGTTTACTAGTGCCTCTTTGTTTTGCAGAAGCCTTTCGGTTACCATTTTAATTTTCTTTGTAGTGGTAAGTATATTCAGATATTTCACCCACTCTTGGTTCAAAAATGGGGTTATTGGAATAAAATAATTCATCCATTTATTCTGTTTTGTGGCATAAAGTATTTGAATGTAATTTCTTATTATCCTCAGTAGTATCTATTGTGACATTATCCCCTTTAATTTCTGGTTTGAATATTAAGGCTTTCCTTCTTGTGCGTGCCTTTCCAATGATTTGTTGATATTGTATATTTTTCTTTTTTCTTTTTTTTTAATATAATTTTTATTTTTAAACATGTTGGGTTACATATCGTTGTCAATCATATTTATTTTTTCTAAAGAAAAACTTTTACTTTCATTGATCCTTTAGACGTTTTTGGTTTGTGTTTCCAGATCATTAATTTCTGCAATGAATTTTGTTATTTTCTTATGCAAGCCAGCATTTGATTCATTTTTTGGCCATTTTCCTATTTCTACAGCTGAGCTGTTAATTTATTTATGTGTGTCCTACAATACTTTCTGATCAAGTTTTCAAAGCTATAGGTTTTCCTCGTAGTTACTCTTTTGCTGAATCCAAAATTTCTGATAATTATTGTCTTCATTCTTTTTGGTGGGGGGGGGGTGTTACACCAGGCAATGCTCAGGGGTTTTTCCTGGATCTATGCTCAGAAATCGTTCCTGGCAGACTTTGGAGACCATGTGTGATGCCGGGGTTCAAACCACTGTCATTCCGCATTCAAGGCAAATGCCTTATTTCCATGCTACCTCTCCAGCCCCTTGTCTTCATTCTTATTTGTTTCAGGAATCTTTTATTTACTCTTTGATTTCCAAACTGAGCCAATTGTTATTTATTTGTGAACATTTTTATTTCTATATGTTTAAGTTATTTTTTCTTTTTCATTTTCTTTATTTTTTTTTATTTTAGGGTCGCACTTGACAGAGTCAGGGGTTACTCCTGGCTCTATGCTCAGATGTCGCAGGAGCTACACCTGGCAGGCTCAGGGAACCATATGGAATGATGGAATTTGAACCACCGTCCTTCTGCATGCAAGGCAAAGCCCTACCTACATGCTATCTCTCTGGCCCCTATATTTCCATTTCTATTTGTAACCCCCTTCTATGTCAAATATATTATGGTATGAGAAAATAGGTGATATAATTTCTATTCTTTTGATTTTATGGAGGTATGTTTTATGTCCCAGCATGACGTCTATCTTAAGATTTTCCAATACATTAGAAAATAATGCAAATTCTATTTTTGGGGGATGAATGGCTTTATATATAAATATATAAAAACCTCCCTCTTCCATATATTCATATTCATTTAAAACTAGTATATCCTTAATAAATTTCAGCATGGTTGATATATTAGAATTGAGAAAATAGTGTTGCAAGCTCCAAATAATACTTCTTTTCTACTGGTATATTTGTTCATGTTTATTAGCAGTTGCTTTATGTATTTTGCTTGTTCCTCATTGGGTTTAAATATATTTAGGAGTGTGATTTCATACTGCTATACATGTCTCTTTTTTTTATTAAGTATATCTATATAGCTCTTTAAATTTTTTAAGTCTTGAAATATATGTTTTCTGTGCATGGTCAACACAATCTTATGAGGGAGCTGTTTGGTTGAAGAATTGTGTCCCAACCTTTGATTTTGAATCTTTGCTTCTTCTAAATATTCATACATCTTTCTTGCAGAGAGCATAATTGGCTTCAATTTTCAGATCTATTTTGCCTCTCTGTGTCCTTTTAACTGATTCATTTAGTCCAATGACATTGAGAGAGATTATTGTTATGCAATTCTTTGCCTTATTTTTGTAAAATATTTAGTTTTTATGAGGGTTTCTTGCCTTAAAATACACCATTCAATACATCATTTATAATTTGTTTTGATACTGCAAAGTTACTGAGATGTCTTTATCTGTGAATTTCTGTATTGTTTCTTCATCCTGAATGAGACTCTAAGCGTATGAAATACTCTTCTTCAATTCATTGAGTTATTCTATTGAATCCCTACACTACCTTTGGGCCTGAATCTGCTATAATATTGTTTGCTTCTTTGTACATATTTTTATTTTTTATCATGCTGTTTACTGTATTCTATCATTATATTTTTCATCATTATGACTTTGATGTGCATTGGGGGTGCTTTTATTAGTTTCTCTTTTAGGTGTTGTACTTTGAGCATCCAGGATGTAGATTCATGCATTTTTCAGTTTTGGTAACTTTTCAGCAAGTCTCTGACTGTTGATTTTTCATAGAAGTTTTCTTCCTGGCTCTCTGATATCCCAAAGATTCTAATCTTGTTTATGTTGAATTTATCCCAACTTTTTATTATTGTCTGTTTGTTTATTTTTTGACTCTTTCCTATTTTCTTCTGTTATCTCTAAGTGTTCAGCAGCTCATCTTTGAGCTATTTTGTCCTCACCAATTATTACTCTGCTGGTGAGGCCTTCCAGTAATTATTTTTCACCTTCCAAGTTTTTCAGTTCTAAAATTTTTTGTTTATTCTCTAATTCTTTTGGATTTTACTGGCTATCAATTACATTTGAACTTAAACTTTCTCAACATTTTATCCCTAAAGTCCTTATCATCCTTATCAGAGAGGCTATATATTTGATATTTATTGGTTCTTCAGAAATACCATATTCATTCACTAAGCATTTATGTTTTGCTTTCTCATTGTGAACTTTGCCGTATGTTGCTATTTTTAGATGTTGTGGTATGGATCATTAATTAGAAGAAATGTTTGGCGATGGAGCAGAGAAAAAAGACCGGCTCTTCTCAGGACAAACTGAACTTGAGTGAGAATATCTCTTTTGTGTCAAAGTGGAACATGCTGCCAGACTGTCTTATCTTGGATTATTGGGACTATGTTTCTGGGTGAAACCCAGCTGTCCTGGATGTAAAACACCTCTTCTTTTACTGGTGATTCTCTTTTTTTTCAGTGCACTCTGACCTGGGGTGAAATTTGCTCTTTGAGTCAAAAAGTATTCTGCTGCTAGCCTATTTGCTTCTGTATTTTTAGAAATCTTTGGATCTCCTATTTATTCTTAAATCTCTACCAGTTACAGTTGCTTAATAAGTATCGATTAATATGGAGAGATTCTTAAAAGTTGTATTGTTTTAATTTAATAAAATCTAAAATAATTATCATATTATTTTTCCTTTAACCTATGACTTAACAATTGTAACACCTACAGCCCTGAAATCTATATTTTGATATAAAAACTTAACCACTTTTAGTTTTCTTGCTAAAATGTAATATGCTGTCTGAAAGTGAAAAAAAAAGCAGGTACAATGGGCATCTATGTGTTCCATCACTTCTTACTTTTCTATTTGATTGGTGTATCCTACTGACTGATTATTTTGTTTCAGAAATCTCAAACTAAGATTTTGAAAACATGCCCATGATTTTCTCCTATTTAAAACTTCCTACTTCTTTATAGGTATATTCCACTCCAGTGGAAATTTTCACTCCAGCTATCTATTACTCATATCTGGAGTTTATCTCTATCACTGTGAACATAGACAAAATAGTTTTAAATAAGTATCTTCTCTGTACTGGCTATCTGTAATGGAAGGACCCTCTGACTATATCCAACATAGTATTTTACTAAAATATTTTAGCCACAAAATATATATATCCAAAATCTTGGACATACCTCTTATAAATAGTCATAAAAAGCATTGTTTAATATCAAATAAATGTGTGAATCTTGTTTCTTACCCATCATTTTATCTTGATTCTTCAATAGCTATACAAAATGGAATTAATTAGCAGGTTACATTTTTCAGGTACAGAATAACCTTTCTGTGGGGAACTATGACTGACAGATTCTAATTTATAAGCTTTATTTCAGTGTATAGGCAAACATAGACAATCTTAGGCTGTTTCTTTTGAAGGTTATAGCATTTATAAACCATAGTTTTAATTTTATTGAAAATAAGATAAAATGTCATGTAAATAATTCATTCTGAAGCATAAATCTGATACAGAACATTCTTCAACAATAATTACCACCCATTCACTTGCTTCATAATCTGAGAAACAGTCACAGGAGTAATCAATTTCCTTATATGACAATTTTCATTATCTAGGTTTAGCCTATGTGTTTTCTTTTCCCTTATGGTGCCTTGTATCCTGACATTTTTCTTTTTTGCTGATAGCATGTGAGGACCGTTTTTAAATCAGGATTGATATTTAAATATATGAAATATAAACACATAGGTCTCTATATAAATAATATAAAACAAATTATTCTTATTATCAGCCAACAATTATTCAGTATTCCATCTAGACGAAGTTCTCTGATCATTCAAGTACAGATGGAATACTTGGTGCCTGGATATTAAAAAGTGAAGAGAAGCAACCCATAAATCTTGATTTGTAGTGATTAGGAGAAAGAACTGGAACACAAAAATGGGCCTAAAGGAAGAAATTCTGCAATATAATCTAGGAGAAAAGACATTGTTAAAGCAGGAATGCAATTATAATGAAACAGTAGGAAATAGTAATAGTAATGAAATAGTAGGAAAAGGACATAGTAGAGAAAAAAGAGGAGACAAATAATGACCCTAGAAATGGAAGAGAATAGTGTACAAATTAGAAGCATAAGATCTCCCTGATCTGATTACAGGTATAACTCAAATAATGGCATACAAATTAACAGAAAAGATGAATTATATTTAAGATAAAATAGTAATTATGTAAATTTCTTAAGTATCACTAAGGGAAACAGAAAAGTCTAACTCTCCTTTAAAGTTTTCAGCCACAAGATGGAAATAAATTTATAAGAATACGTGGGAATCAATACAAAGGGAGAACTTATTCTATTCAGTGCAAAAGACTAGAACATTTCCTTCTGAAAACTGTTAAGTAGAAGGAATTAACAAGAATTTGGTGATTCTTACTTTGAATAAAAAGGGGTGAAGAGGCCTCTCCCACTTGTTAATTTAATAGGGCTATTGAGTTTAGGTTCTTTACCAGAATCCTTAACAGTTAGACATATGTGAACTTTATTACTCATTCCATCAGATACATGAGTCATTTCATCTCTATACTTAGATTTCTGAAATCTGAGGATAACACAATGTTATAACTTATTTCTTAATAAACTTCAAGTGAATTCAATTCAGGTTTGATTCTTCTGATGTGCAAAAGAAGATAAATATAATTAATCTTTATAGTACCATATTCTAGGTCAGCTTGCTCCTCTAGTAGACAAGAAAAAAAGAGTTTTATGTCACCTGTAAGATACAACAAAAGATGAATGTTAAAATATTACAAAAATCTCTATAGTGAGATATATGATAGAAGAAAAATTTTAAATGTAGCTAGCCATATTGAACTTAACTGAATATATAGCTGGTTTACCACATTTATAGTTAAGATTTTATATTGAAATATAAAGTAGTATTATCTTCCATTATATGAGTGCTGTCTTTGAGTTTATGCCACCATTTATTGCTATTTATTTAACCTTTTAGTTTAGATGTTAGCAACTATAGTCATGGTGGTGGTGATGTGGAACATTAGATATTTGTTAGTACTGTGAATATGCTGGACATACTTTCAAATACACAATATTTGGTATCATATTGGAAGAACACTGAAACCATTTTGTAAATAAGAAAACTGGGGGCCGGGCGGTGGCGCTGGAGGTAAGGTGCCTGCCTTGCCTTGTGCTAACCTAGCACAGATCGTGGTTCAATCCCCCGGTTCCCCATATGGTCCCCCGTGCCTGCCAGGAGCGACTTCTGAGCGAATAGCCAGGAGTAACCCCCCAGCGTCACCGG
>PVKC010033798.1:0-13974 GCA_004027635.1 Crocidura indochinensis | reverse complement strand
AGTCCCTAGTAGTGCACACACACACACACACCCCACATTTATGATCCAACAAATAGGTTAAAAGAGGAAAACTATTACACAATTGGTTATTTTCGTTTTTCTAACTTAAATCCTCTAGAACAGAGCTCTTATGAGTAGCAGTTTCTTGATTCCAAGCCTCCCAGATAAGCCATTAGTATTAATATTTACGCCAGAATCTTTTTTTTTTTTTTTTTTTTTGCTTTTTGGGCCACATCCGGTGACACTTAGGGCTTACTCCTGGCTATGCACTCAGAAATCACTCCTGGTTTGGGGGACCATATGGAACGCTGGGGATCGAACTGAGGTTCATCCTGGATCAGCCCTGTGAAAGGCAAATGCCATACTGCTGCGCTATGACTCTGGCCCCTACTCTAGACTCTTAAACCAGATGAATACAAGTAGCTTTTTCTTCCTTTCTTTCTTTCTTTCTTTCTTTCTTTCTTTCTTCCTTTCTCTCTCTTTCTTTCTTTCTTCCTTTCTCTCTCTTTCTTTCTTTCTTTCTTTCTTTCCTTCTTTCTTCTTTTTTCTTTCTTTTTATTTTTTTTTTGCTTCATCCTGGGAGTTTTAAATAACATCCTCCAAATAGTTTTTGAAGTCTTAGCACCTAGAATTATATTCATTTGCAAACAACATAATGTGTATTTGGGTTCTTATTTTTTTTTCCTTGTCTAAAACTAGCCCATGTGTTTACATGGCAGACTATGAGCCCTGTGAGGCCAGATTCAGTATTACTATTTCTCCTCTTGCGATCATCATGACCAGTATATTTAGATCTGATGGGAAAGGGAACAGGAGGGTTGTATTTGAGTTCTTAACAAGATAAGAGACTTGCCAAAATGTACTCAAATAATGATTTCAGAAATGTGTTACTGTCCTTGAGTACACAGGAGAGGTAACTCTGTCTTTGTCAATACATTTTCCCAACAGAGGATTACCACCTTAACTGTCACGGTAACTTTGATTGCATGATCTGTGTGGTGTGTTTGGTTGTTGTTTGGTATTGATGCATGCTGGTCACAATGGGACTAATAGAGCAATTGTTTTTATCTGATATTTATTTTTGTGCTTTCTTTACAAACATTTGTCCTGATTTAATCACTTTGCTGAGTTTAAAAGTCAGGAAAAGGGCCAAGGTGATAGATAACTCCAGTGGTAAAATGCATGCCTAGTACATGTGGGTCCAAGTGTAATCTCCCTCACTGCATGTCTCCTGGAAACATCAAGCCCAAATACACAAATCTTATCACTGTATTGACCCCTGTTTTAAAGAGTCAAGAAATGCTTTATTTCCTTAATCATTCTTTTGCTTGATATTATAAAGCAAATTTATTCTTTGGTATATGGAAAATCAAGCTCTTTGTGGAAAGGGGATATTGTATCAAGAATATTTACCAGGAAATATTCATAGGATAATTATTGCAAAATAAGATAGGAAACAGCAGGGATTTAATATTGTCTCACAAATTAATTCAAAAGCAGCTTCAGTATTATTTTTGCCTTAATGTATTGGTATTTTTGTATAGAATTGGTCATTTGTACGATTCTATAACTGGTGAAAATTTTATCATTAAACAGTAATTGGTATAGACCAATAAATGGGTTGTGTCAGGTTTTTTAATACTTACTACTATTCAAAATTTTCTCTTTTCTGAATTTAGGGTCCCCCTGGACCACCTGGGCCTCAAGGACTACAAGGACCAAAGGTTATTCTTTATTTTATTTACCACAATTAATGCTGGAAACTGCATATAGACAAATGTATCTTAGATCTGAGCATTAGTACAGTGGGTAGGTCATTTGCTTTGTATGTGACCAACCCCAATTCTATCTAGAACCCCATATGGTACCCCAAGCTCCATGGGAGTGATCACTAAGTGCAGTCAGGAGTAAGCCCTGAGCCCCACTAAGTGACCCAGTACCGCCCAAAATAAATAAATAAATACATTTCTATGTATCTTTGAAATGAACCATTCAAAATGCTAAAATAGGGGCTAGAGAGATAATACAGAGGGTAGGGTGCTTGCCTAGCACACAGCTGACCCAGCTTTGATCGTCAGCATCCCAAATGGTCCCCCTAGCACCATCCGGAGTGATTCCTGAGTATAGATCCAGAAGTAACCCTTGAGCATCTCCTAGAGTGCCTTCCCCCAAAATGATAAAATAGCTGAGCTCTACAATATTAGTCCAAGAGAGATACAAATGTAGAAAATGAGAAAGGCAAAGGGAAAGGGGATACCAAAAAATTAATTAATAAAATTGTGAACGTGTCTTCTGGTTCATTGGGGACTCTCTTATGCTTTCTAGGATATTTTTCCTCTAGGTGTCTGGGGCTTGGGGTGTGACATGTGACTGTAACAAAAGTCGATGCAGCCCTCCCCTTTGGGGGTGTAAGACCAGTCAATGAGCATCTTTCTTCCTTTCCCCAGTAAGGCTTGTTTAACTTCTTACGTATCAAGTAATCCTTTATAGAGACTACTTTTAAGGGAGGCTGTAAAGAAATCCCCCTGCATTACAGATGTTTTTTTCTTTTTTAAACTTCCTAGTTCGTATTCTGGAGGTAAAAACTTTGCAAAATAATGATTACTGGACCCAAAGTGCTGATGAGAATTCAGACAGAATGAGAGAAGGGCTCAGCCAGGTGCCTGAGCAGATGTGTTTGTGGCAAAACAAAACTTCGTGATTTGCCAAAGGACAAAAAAAATCAGAGCTATAGAAATGTACCCTCTCACCTTATTTTTTCCCCCATTTGTTGGACCTGCCTTCCCTGAACACCAGAAATCTCAGTTTTCATGCTGTGGGTTGTAATTCTTCAAAGTTTGTGCCCAGAGAAAGGGCTTTTCTCTTTAGAAAATTTTTCTCTTTAGAAAAATTGAGCCCCAAGTCTGCCCTGTTGGAAATCTGCCTGTAAGAAGGACCATTTTTACCTACAAGAGCAACTTTATGATGTTCCCACAGAGTAACGGCCAGGGGTATTTATCCTGCAGTCTCCAAAAGTGATTTGTCTATATCAAATAAGATCTTGCCTTCCAGATACTAGGTTTGATCTGTTCCTTTCCAGCTGAGAAGTGACTGAACATTTGTGGTTTGGATGCACATTGTTAAACTTTGTTTTTAAGGGAGCATCTTTAGTTAAAATAAAAACTCTGGGGCCAGAGAGATAGCATGGAAGTAGGGCGTTTGCCTTGCATGCAGAAGGACGGTGGTGCAAATCTCGGCATCCCATATGGTCCCCCATGCCTGCCAGGAGCGATTTCTGAGCATAGAGCCAGGAGTAATCCCTGATCGATTCCGGGTTTGACCCAAAAACAAAAACCAAACAAAATCTGAGGGGGACCATACCCAGAAGTGCTCAGGGATCACTCCTGGCTGTGCTTTCAGAAATCACTCCTGGTGTGTCAGAGATTCTAAAAAAAAAAAAAAACCATAATATGAATAGCAAATTCTGATTCATTAAAGCATAGTATAGGAAATTGAATTGATCCAAGTCATTTATATGCAGATTAACATATTTTCTGATTCATTCTATTCTTCAGTGAGTCTTATGGCACTTTCACAATTATATATTTATAGCCACTGTTCAAATGGAGTCATTTAATATATTGTTGCCAAATAGGACAAGGTTAAGGTATTGCTTTGTACACAGTTGTCCCTGATTTGATTCTAGTGCCACATATAGTCACCCAAACACCACCAAGAGTGACCCCTGAGCACAGAACCAGGAGTTCTGTGGTCCCCAAACTAAAATAAATAAATTAAATTAAATGTTTTAAACTTTTGAAGCTTTGTCATTTTTTGTTTGTGGTTTGGGTGCCACATCTAACTGTACTCAGGGCTTATTCCTGCCTCTATACTCAGGAATTACTCCTGGTTGGTTTGGGGGATTATATGGGATGCTGAGGATTAACCTGGGTTGGTTCCATGCAAAGCAAGAACTCTGCTTGCTGTCATATCACCCCAGAAGCTTTGCCATTTCTCAACTATGACATTTTTTTCTTAAATAATCAGGAGCTATACAGAAAGAGAAAAAAATAAAACCTTAATTGATGTTTTAGTTATTAAGTTGTCCCTTGGGTTCTATCATTAAATAATTTATATCTGTCTTTTCTTTCTTCACCAATGTTTTGTAGCTTATGTGTCAACAAACAACAGAACAAGGGGAAAAGATAAGAAAACAATGAATCTTACTACATATAAATTACTACATATGATTAGAGGGTGTGTAGTGATAGCACAGCAGGGGGAGGGCATTTGCCTTGCATGCAGCTGACCCAGGTTCTATCCCCAGAGTCACCTGGCAACCTATATGATCCCATGAACCTGCCAGGAGTGATTTCTGAAAGCACACCCAGGAGTGACCCCTGAGCACTTCTGGGTGTGGCCCCCAAAAATAAATAAATAAAAAGAATTATTAGAAGTAATCTTTGAGGGGCCCGGGAGATAGCATGGAGGTAAGGCATTTGCCTTTCATGCAAAAGGTCATCGGTTCGAATCCCGGTGCCCCATATGGTCCCCCGTGCCTGCCAGGAGCAATTTCTGAGCATGGAGCCAGGAGTGACCCCTGAGCACTGCCGGGTGTGACCCAAAAAAAAAAAAAAAAAAAAAACAAAAAAAACAAAAAAAAAAAAGAAGTAATCTTTGAGAAAAGACTATTTTCCTTAGTTTCGGTATGATACAATAGGGCATAAAAAAATATTTAAGGGTTTCTGATTGTGTTGTTGCCACTGGCACCCTCTGTCTTGAGCAGAAAATGTCACAACTGAGCCAACTCATCATTTCTGTTCTCTGCAGGGAGAGCCAGGGTCTCCAGGCATCCCAGGAGCTGACGGAGAGCAGGTACTTTGAAAGATGCCATTTGGCAGCCTCTGCCTTCCTCTCACCATCATTATTGGTCAGTTCTTTATAGATTTGAAGCCAAAAAGTGAGTGTTGATCTCTGACCTTTATTCTTTTAGCCGCCTGTTCTAAATACTCTCCACCCTCAAAATCAGCTGACTTTACACATTAATTTCCTCAACAGTAATGTACGAGCTGTCTTGATGCTTTATAGTCTTTGTATGCCTCAAGCTAATGCACACTATATAAAATAGACTTGAAAGATCATCACCAATTTGGAAGGAATGACTTACTTTTTTTTCTTGGTTTTTGGGCCACATCAGGTGATGCTCAGAGGTTACTCCTGGCTATGCATTCAGAAATCGCTCCTGGCCTGGGGGGCCCTATGGGATGCCTGGAGGATCGAACCATGGTCCATCCTAGGCTAGCGCACACAAGGCAGATGCCTTACTGCTCTGAACCCAGAACGGCCTAATTTTTTAACTGTGAGTACAGTTGACTCAAGGTTAAAAACTCTAGCCATAGTTTTCCACAAATTTGATCATGCATAGTGGTATTCCCTTTGGCAATGCTTTTTCATATGTTGGTTTCCCAAATTATAAAACAGCAACAAAACAAGGGACCAGAACAGTAGTACAGCAGGTAACACATTTGCTTTGCAGGAGGCAGACCTGGGTTTGATCTCCAGTATCTCATCTGTTTCCCCAAACATTCCTGAGAGCAGAGCCAGAAGTAATCCCTGAGTACCGCCAGGCGTGACTCAAAAAGAAAAAAAACAGGGACAGGAGCGATAGCACAGCTGTAATGCATTTACCTCGCACACAGCTGACCCAGGATAGACCTGGTTCGGTCCCCAGCATCTCATATGGTCCCCCAAGCCAGGAGCAATTTTTGAGCGCATAGCCAGGAGTAACCCTGAGCATCACCGAGTGTGGCCCAAAAAAGCAAACAAAAACAAAAACTTCTTAGAGCCTTAGCAAAGAGAAGAATCAGCAGTTGAGCTTCATAACTTGTTACTGTCACTAAATTGAGGTTGGAACCCTTCTAGAAAGAACCAGTAGCAGGGCCAGATATTATTACCTAGTGACTGTGCACTTTCTAGCAAATGTGAGATCCCAGATTCCAATCCCAGCACTGTAAGATCAATCCAAAGATGAAGTTGATGGGGCAGGGGTAGAGAACACAAAGGGTTAGAGCACATACCTTCTACTGCATTAGCAAAGAATTGATTCATTGCAGAAGATATCTATGAGAAACTGGTCGAGAGCAAAAGTACAGCAGATGAGGCACTTTCCTTGCATACAGCCAACCCAGGTTTGATCCCCGGCATCCCATATGGTTCCCTGAGCACCAACAAGAATAATTTCTGGGTGCAGAGCCAGGTATGTCCCAGAAACCAAAATAATAATAATAATAATTACTGGGATCAAAGAGGTAGTACTGGAGGTAAGATGCTTACCTTGCATATATTTGCATCAGCTACAACCCCTGTTCGAATCCCTGTACCACCTAGGATTCCCCTGAACATACCAAGGCTCATTCCTGAACACAGAACCAGGAAGAGCCCCTTAGCTAAAACCATTGTGTATGGCCCAAAACCAAAGCATAAAAATCAATTCAGAACAAAAATCAGAATCATCTCTGAGAGAATCCAGAAGCCCTCTCTAGAATTCTGTTTTCACTCTGAGGAACCATCATACATCAACGGCATGCTCATCCACAAACCATCTCATTTTCAGGGGCTCAAAGGTTCGAAAGGAGACATGGGCGACCCAGGCGTTCCCGGTGAAAAAGGAGGAATTGGACTTCCTGGATTACCGGTACTTCTGTCCTTTTTTGTGATGTGCTCATATTAAGATCAATTCAGGGCCGGAGAGATAGCATGGAAGTAAAGTGTTTGCCTTGCATGTAGAAGGACAGTGGCTCGAATCCCGGCATCCCATATGGTCCCCTGAGCCTGCCAGGAGAAATTTCTGAGTGTAAAGCCAGGAGTAACCCCTGAGCACTGCCAGGTGTGACCCCCCCAAAACAAACAAACAAACAAAAAGATCAATTCAGTCATCAGAAGAGGATGAGAGTATTAGTGGTGATCTTCTCCTCTGGTTATGAGAGTGAATCTTTTCAGCAGCCTCTTTCTTGCTCGCTCTCTCTCAGACACGCTTATTTGGGGTACAGCTGGAAAATGACTCTGGGCACTACAACAAATGTTAAGTCATTTAATCAAGGGAATTTATCAAAATAAGCTACATTTTCCTTGATTTACATACAAAATAATCAAGGAAATATAGTTGATCCCTTTCATCCAGCATTCCTAAAAAGTGGTAACTGACCATTGAAAATGAACCATAATTTAACCTGATAAAAATAGTCAAACACAAATTCCTTGTCATGTGTATGAGGTGGTCATGTTATAGTTTTCTGCATAACTGTTGCTGAGAATTTGCAGTGGGAAATATAATAAAATGTAGATGATCTCAGTGCCCTAGATATTTTTTAAAACAAGCAAGTGTAAAGTAAATGTCAGTGAAAGCCTGACCTTTGCTATTTAAAGTGAGCTCCTCTGTGAAAAATATACAATATTTATGGCCTGCTATATTTAACATTATAAGCTTAACCAAGCAAAGCTAAGCTAGTTTTTACTCATTTTAAACTTTATCTTCCCTATTACCTGCCATCCTAGGGATCTGGGGATGCTTGTTGTTTGAATAAAACATAGGAGATAAATTCTTTGTTTCATTTCATGGGCAGACTGTGATGGGGGTTTGAATTTCATAAGCAGTGGCTTTAGGAAAAAAATCCCATTGCTCTTTTGCACTCACCTCTCTCTTTCTCTGTGTCTGTCTCTCTCGTGTCTCTCTCTGTGTTTCTCTCTGTGTCTATCACTCTGGCTCTCTGGCTCTGTCTCTCTCTGTGTCTCTCTGTCTCTCTCTGTGTCTCTCTGTGTCTATCTCGCTTCTCTCTGTGTCTATCTCTGTCTCTCTCTGTGTCTATCTCTGTCTCTCTCTGTGTCTCTCTGTCTCTCTCTGTGTCTATCTCTGTCTCTCTCTGTGTCTCTCTCTGTCTCTCTCTGTCTCTCTCTGTCTCTCTCTCTGTCTCTCTCTCTGTCTCTCTCTCTCTCTCTCTCTCTCTCTCTCATCATTTGTAGGGCGCCAATGGAATGAAGGGAGAAAAGGGAGATTCCGGGCTGCCTGGTCCTCAGGGTCCTTCCGTAAGTAACAGTGGCTACTCTTCGTGGTTCCAGAAAGTCTCTGAAATAGCCCATTTTTGTTTTTACCTCCAGGAAGTACTGGAGGGCTTCCTGCAGTTGGAGGGTTGGTCAGTGGAGCTGAGAAGGAATTATCTGTCAGTTTTACCCAAGTGAGAGAAAACCAGTGTCTGAGATCTAAGCAGTTAGTTTTACAGAAAATCATCTAAGTTCTAAGAAGAAAAATCACTGATTTTCCAAGATGAATATGGGTATACACACATCTTTAAAAAATTTTTTTTCTTGGACCAGAGAAATAGTACAGTAGGTAAGGCACTTTCCATACATACAATCACTGGGTTCCATGTGGTCCTTTGAGTACCACCAGGAGTGATTCCTAAGTGCAGATCCAGGAATAAGCTCTGAATACAGCTGGGTGTGAGTGTGACTCCTCAAACATATATATATATATATATATATATATATATATATATATATATATATATACATTTAAAATAAATTTAAAATGTTTTTCTACAGAGCCTCAATGTTACTTAAGTTTCCTTAAGGAAACACTGGTGCCTTGGACAGTGGTTGTGACATTCTGACATTTCACAGGCATCAGAGGCTTTCTTTTCTCTTCATGTATTTTTATTCTGTAGAACAGTTCAGTGCCTCTTTGGTAGCTTTCTTTGGCAACTTTATTTCTCTGTTACTAGTAATGGCCACAACACAAGCTGGTTCAAGCTGCCTTATCTCCATGAAGTAACCAAAAACATGTTTGTTTTCTGAACATGCAGATCATTGGCCCTCCAGGCCCACCCGGCCCCCATGGCCCACCTGGCCCAATGGTAAGTTGGCTTCTCCCCGAATCTAACCATTTCCTGACACTTTTCCAATGGAAGATTCAAGAACATGACCCTCCAAAGAGCCAGCATGTGATTGACATCAGTAGCTTTCTGAAATCAGCCCCTAAATATGAGGTGCTTAGAGACAAAGTGAATTTCCAGGCCTCTTCCCTTCACACCCTTCACACATCTGCTCTGAAGATGTTATTTTGTGAGGAAAACTAAAGAAAGATCCATTTGCCAGGCGTCACTCCAAGCTTCTGTCAGAAAATCCTGAGGGGACTGAGGAGAGTAGTGTGAATCAGAAGCACACAGCAGTGAAGGCCCCAGTTCGGTCCCCAGCACCACATACCCTGCACCCCAGGACTGGGGCCTTCAGGACCACATGCCTGAGCAAGGCACAGAACCAGGGAACATCTTTTGTCCTGACAGTTGGCTGAGGACCACTGGACCTTCTAAGCATTGCTTATGAGGCTAAATTGAAGAAAGAGGGAAGAAAATCATTCTAGAGAATTTTCCATTACAGTGCAATCAGAGAACTAGGAAAATGTGCTGATAGGGTATTAAACATTTCCTGGCCTGCCTCTCCTCATGGTCCCACCAAGAAGATTCTCATATCTCGCATATCACTTTCCATTATATTACTTCTGCTGGAGAACAGCGAATCAGTTCTGAATTCAAAGTTATATTTCTCCTTCCCAGGGGCCCCATGGACTTCCTGGCCCAAAGGTAATGCAACAAATGGCTTGATGATTCCATTTCTGATCTTTTTTGTTTGTTTATTGTTAAGATGCATGACAGAAGCATGTTTGTCTTGTATTTTTTGTTCATCAAGTAACACTGATCATCTTTAAGCCTTTAAGCATTCAAATATTTAAATCTCATGACACAGGGTGGCATAAGTGTTAGCACCTGGAGAGAAATTGCTCTTAATTTAGCCTTTCCCCCTGCCATTAAATATATATATATATATATTTGTATGTAAAATATATATATATTGGGGCCTGGAAGATAGTATGGAGGTAAGGCGTTTGCCTTTCATGCAAAAGGTCATCAGTTCAAATCCCGGTGCCCCATATGGTCCCCCGTGCCTGCCAGGAGCAATTTCTGAGCATGGAGCAGGAGTAACCCCTGAGCACTGCCGGGTGTGACCCAAAAACCAAAAAAAAAAAAAGTATATATATATATATATGTGTGTGTGTATATATATATATATGTGTGTGTGTGTGTATATATATATATGTGTGTATATATATATATCCCAAAGTTACTACTAATCATAGAACTTCATTTGGACATGAATCTTGAGATTCTCAGAGAAATTCATGAGTTCTTGCTTTGAACTAGTCTTTGCCTATGAGAAAGAAGTGCAAAGAAATGCAAGGATTCACCAGTATCTAAGTTGAGGGTTCTCCAAAGGTCATTGGCCTAGAGGGGTTGGGGACAATCATGTATGCTGTCCTATGGTGCTCACAGCACCCCCAAAAACCCTCCTCTCTGAATTACTGAGCCTGGATGGTCATGAGTAAAGGGCTAGTACTGAAACATTCACCACCTGCTTATGGCCCGTTCAACCCTGGGAGGTTAGGTAAAGGATTGGGATGAGCTCTAAAAGACCAACTGGTCCTGCTGCTTGAAAGGAGCTTGAAGAATTTTTCTGAACTCTCCAGTAGTGAAATAATGTCTTTAAAGGGAAAAAGATCAGGGATAGCACAGAGGTAAGCACTTGCATGCAACTGACCCAGGTTCAATCCTTGACTTCTAGTTTGGTCCCTCAAGACCCACCAGGAGTGAGTCCTGAGGAAAGAGCAAGGAATGAGTCTTGAAACGTCTCTGGATGTGACCCCTCAAATAAAATAAAATTAAATTAAATTAAATGAAGGTGGGGGGTTCATTGTCATATCAGTGTAGCAGTGGTGCTGGGTTCCAAGTCTTGAAGAAGCTCACCCTCTCTATAGGCCTCCACACCTTCATGTCCTCCTTCACCCCATAGGGATGTCCAAGGAACCCTGAGTTTCCTTTGGTGGGTGGGAGGACTTCTGCCTTTGAGTTCTTTCTAGAGCACTTTCCCATGGGTGAGGGGGTGTCCAATGGAGAGGTGTGATCTGTTATAAGAAATTGTCCTTGTGATGGGACGGGTTTTCATTGTCTGACTGAAACTCGGCCATCAGCAACTTTGCAATTGTGTGTTTTCATAGTGTTTCCATAGGGGAAAAAAGAGAGGTCAAAAATTTAAAAAGAAAAAGAGAAGAAATCATTCCGGGGGGTCAGAAGAGAGAGCCCCTGAATCAGCTCTGTGCCCTTGGTGGTACTTTCATCTCTCTGGGCCTTAGTCTGGCTCTGGCTAAATTAAGGTTTCCTCTTAGATTTTTAAAGTATCACTGTGAATCAGCCTAGTTGGGTCCCCCTCACTACATGGTGGGATCGTACCATGCAGGGTATTGAAGATTTCTGGGCATGACCAGGTAGAGCTGCTGCACCCAGCTCAAGGAGTGACCAGGAGTGGTCCCTGATACCTCATAAATACTGCTTGAAGCCCTCCCCAATAAGCTAGCCTAGTCAAAGTCATAACTATAGCTAAACAGCAGTGTGCTTGCCTGGCATGAGTGAAACCCCGAGTTCAATCCCTGGAACCACACGTATACATACACACACACAAACAATAATACACATAATTTCTGAGCACAAGCTCAGAACTAATCCCTGAGCACTGCCAGTTGTCGCCATAAAGAGAGAGAGAGAGAAAGAGAGAGCCAGACAGACAGACAGACATCATTAAAATTCTTGTACTGGTTCTGAAAGAGATCAGTGGACTGAGCTCCAAGTTTGCAAACAAGCACCACAGGTTCATCCCTGGCAGTGCATGCTCCCAAACACCACCAGGAGCATCCCCAAGTTCAGAACTATCCCAAAACCAAAAAAGAAGCAGGAAAAAAAATGAAATTGCTTTGCTTTGGGGGAGGACAGTGGGGACTATACAGAAAGAAGTGTATATGAAGCAGGCCCCAGTGAAGTTCCATGATGTCTTAAGTTGGTGGTAATTTAAAAAACCCAAATTCAGGGCCAGAATGGTGGCGCAAGCAGTCGGGCTTTTGCCTTGTAGGTGCTAACCTAGGATGGAATGTGGTTCTATCCTCCATTGTCCCATATGGTCCCCCAAGCCAGGAGCAATTTCTGAGAGTGCATAGCCAGGAGTAACCCCTGAGTGTTACCAGATGTGGCCCAAAAAAACAAAAAAACAAAAAAATTTAAATCCCTAAGCTCCTACTGTCAGATGGGGGTCTTTGCTCTGTTTAAGAAGCAACATGCTGGGGGCCGGGCGGTGGCGCTAGAGATAAGGTGCCTGCCTTGCCTTGTGCTAACCTAGGACGGACCGCGGTTCGATCCCCCGGTTCCCTATATGGTCCCCCGTGCCTGCCAGGAGCAACTTCTGAGCGAATAGCATCACCGGGTGTGGCCCAAAAGCAAAAAAAAAAAAAAAAAAGAAAGCAACATGCTGTGAGTGGAGCCACAGCACAGCAGGAGGGTATTTGATTTACCTGACCAACCCAGATTTGATCCCCAGCATTCATCCCTAACCACTGCCAGGAATGATTTCTGAGTATCCAGCCGGGAGTAAGCCCTGAGAATTGTCAAGTGTGACCCTAACAAATAAAATCAAACAAAAGCATGACACTGGTACCAGAACCACAGTACAGCAAGTAGGAAACTAGTCTCGCATACAGCCAACCAGGGTTTGATCCCCAGCACCTCTTGGTCACCTGACCACAGCCTGGAGTGATCCGTAAGCACAGCTAGAATTAAGTACTAAGCACTACCAGGTTTGACACCCCCAAAAAAGTAAAATTACATTTAAATTCCTTATAGATTTTTTTGTATGGGGCAATTTGTGGCTCACTCTATTGATTAATCCCCTTTAGGGCCTACTTGGACAGCCTGCGAGTGAGGACTCACTCAATGGCATGACTTCAAACAGCTACATTTTTTGGTTCAGTCCCCTGGGCCAAATGCTTAAAGGCTTAAAATATCTGTGTAACATTGTCCTGCATATTCCAGTTTTTCATTTCAGCAGAGGAGGGTTTTGCCTATGGACTCACTTTTTGCCTCCTCTCCTCGTTTAGTTCGTTTTTCCCCTCTAGCAGGGTCCTCAAACTTTTTAAACAGAGGGCCAGTTCACTGTCCCTCAGACCGTGGGAGAGCTAACTATAGTAAAAACAAAAATTATGAACAAATTCCTATGCACACTGCATATATCTTGCTTTGAAGTGAAGAAACAAAACAAAACAATACAATATGTGGCCCTCGGGCCATAGTTTGAGGACCCCTGCATGATTTTCTTCGTCAGAACCATGTAGGTGACACCAGTTTCCTTGAGATAGAACTTATTCAAGAACTTGGCCATGTGTTTTCTGATTGTAGGCAACAAACTATTTCACCTTTGACGTCCTTGGATGTCTCATCCATTTTAGTCGATGAATTTCAGCAACAATTTTCAAAGCAATTCTGAATCCACTGGCAGGCAAATTTAACCCAACTCTGCTGTTCCTGAAAACTGGAGTCTGCAAACCCCTTTCTGAGACTAGCTCTCTCGCTCTCTCTTTCTCTCTCTCCTTCTTCTCCCCCTCACTTTCTCCACCCCCCAAGTCCCCTCAATAGCAACCAAAATTGGCATTTGCTTTTGCATTTAGGGTGAACCAGGGTTAACTGGTGTTAAAGGATTGAAGGGTGACCCAGGTCAAAAGGGTGACAGAGGACCCCTTGGTCTCCCAGTAAGTAAAGACTTTCCACTTCAGTGCCAATCTCAAGCCTTTCTCTCTAAACAACTCTTTGCTTCATTCATCTCACTGATGGGGTTTCTGTAGATGGAAAAGAGATGGGAGCAGAGCAAAGTGGGGTCTGATATTGTTCTCCCTCATGTCTGCTCTGGTGTCAGAGTTGGACCCATAAGGACCAAGGCCACAAAGCACTAGATCATCCTCCCAGTTCCCGTCACTGTTCCTCCCTCGCCCCTCCCCATCCCTCTCCTTCCAAAGGGCCGACAGGCTTTTCAAAAATTGAGGGAAGGTATTTCTTGCTTTGTATGTAACCA
>PVKC010033797.1:0-13871 GCA_004027635.1 Crocidura indochinensis | reverse complement strand
CCCGTCCCATATGGTCCCCTCAAACCAGGGGCAATTTCTGAGTGCATAGCCAGGAATAACCCCTGAGCGTCAAACTGGTGTGGGCCAAAAACCAAAAAAGAAAAAAAAATGGAATGGGTCAGGTAATCTTGAAAGATCTGTAAATTTTTTTCTGTATCCTACTTCCTAACTGTATAACAAATTTTCACAGAATTAGACTTTCTAAATTCACAAACTACTATGTGTCTGAACTGAAACTTTTGCTTCTATTAAATGCTGCCAAGTTCTTAGACATGCACTACTTTTCAATTAACTGCAATATCAAGAGTAAATTATTCTGGGCCCAAAGAGATAGCACAGTGGCGTTTGCCTTGTAAGCAGTCAATCCAGGACCAAAGGTGGTTGGTTCAAATCCCGGTGTCCCATATGGTCCCCCGTGCCTGCCAGGAGCTATTTCTGAGCAGACAGACAGGAGTAACCCCTGAGCACCGCCGGGTGTGGCCCAAAAACCAAAAAAAAAAAAAAAAAAGAGTAAATTATTCTGAGAATAGACATAATTTATGATACAGAATATATATATTCACTGATATTTCCTTCTCATTTTATCAAGGCCTATGTCTTGAATTTTAACTTAATTTTGAAACAGATACAGCAAGTTAGTATTTGTTAATAAAGAGTCAAATTGGATCTTATGATTTTAAGACAGTCGCATGTCTTTTAAGTCATGAAACTTGGAGTTAAGACCAATCATTACTCTTAAGCTACTTATCTGAATATATCCTTATGCCTATCTCTCATTTTTAGCTTTAGGACAAAGGAAAAAATTTGAAATAGCACAAATTCAAAATAAACTTCCGCCTTTACTCAACAGGTTAACACATGCATATATATATATACACATACGTGCAATATATAAATATGTATATATGTATAAGGCATATGCAACACGTAAGAATTTTGGGTGCATTTCAAACTAAAATGTATTCCCAATAGAATTTGTTGAGGGTTTTTTTTTGGGGGGGGGGTGTTGGCCAAGAGCACACCCAGGAGTGCTCAGGATTACCCCTGGATCTTTGTTTAAGGACCACTCCTGGTGGTGCTTGGGAAACTATTAACACAACAGAATTTAATGGAACTGTGAGCAAGATTTTCCAAAATAAGAGTTCAGATGTCATGTATAGTCTGTCCATTTATATTCTAATCTAGTTAATTTAATTGTATACTATTAATTTAAAATTCAGATATGCCAGACTCAGGAGACATTACATAGACAAATAGAAAAAGTTAGTATTTCAACCTTGAAAACGTAAAGTATGAATTTTCCTTAGATTCATACTGAACAGCATAGATAGGAACATTCAATGTTGTCAAGATCAAGAACTGTAAAATATAGAATCAAAATGAGCATTTGCTACCTCAAGCATCATAGGCCCCAGTGCATCCTTGTCGATGACACCCTGCCCTGTAGATGATACATCTGACTTCTGTACTTCATCTATGTTGGCAGCTGCTTTCTCTGTAACAAACAGAAGTACAAATTAAATGGCAGAGGTATTTCAAGGACAGAATGACATAGAAACATTTTTACTCTAATGGTTTCTAAAATCTCTAGTGGATCAAATGCAGCTATAAAAGAGTCAAGAGTATATATCCCCACTTCCACTGAGTGGGTAAAACTAATTGAAACGGATGCCAGAACATTAACTTCTCACCTCTGGAACCTGTGGCTCAGATCCTCTCTATTCAGGTCGCTTAAAGAAACGAGTTGGGTGATTTCTTACTAGTTCCTAGCAAGCATTTTTTTCTGACCCATAACACTGCGATATCCTATGGCACAATAAGTTTCTATTCAAGAGATTCCCTCAAAGCAGGATAAGGGAAGATCCATTGTTCAAAAATTCAGTAGTACAGTCTAATTACATTTAAACAATATGAAGAAATAAAGTCTTAAGCTGCCATTGGTGGCTCCCATCTAACTTCCTGTAATAACTGCTTTGACTCTTTTTTTTTGTTTTTGTTTTTGTTTTTGGGTCACACCCAGCAGTACTCAGGGGTTACTCCTGGCTCCATGCTCAGAAATTGCTTCTGGCAGGCATGGGGGACCATATGGGGCACCGGGATTCGAACCGATGACCTTTTGCATGAAAGGCAAACGCCTTACCTCCATGCTATCTCCCGGGTCCTGCTTTGACTCTTATACTATCCTACTGTCCCACTACTCTGAAAGAGGCCAGGAAGATTTGCTTCCTTGTCTTGTAGGTGTTTCATGATTAAGGCACTTAATGATTTAAGGCAGAAGAGACACCCAGAGAATTTCAATGGTTGACCTTTTTTATCTAATACAGAGGTTATATTAAATATACTTCTGGATTAAAATGTGCCAAGAAATTTTCAGAGTCACAAGGACCAAGAAGACATTCCATCATGGAAAACCTCACATAACAGATAGAATATGTACTGATAACTATTTATCAGTACATATGTGAACTAGTTATTTCAAGAACACTAAAAAAACTTGAAGGCATAACAGATACTGATCAGCAGCTTGCTAGAAAACAACACAAAAAACAATGTGCCAATTATGTGTACCTGAATAAATTACATACTTATTTACACTGCATGTTATCACTGTGATTAAATGCAAATAAAAGTAAATCAATTTAGTGCACAGGCTCAACCTACTTTTCATGACCTTAGTATTTTGTTGCTGATTATTTTTCTTTATTTTCTTTGATATTCCACTTCTGTCCCCCTTATTGATGCCCTTTTTTGTTGTTGTTGTTCAAAAGATATGAAATTTTTAATTCGAAATTTGTAAAGTTTAATTCTGTACCAAATACTCGAGAAAATAATCAAGCATTATTGAGGCTCTCTAAATCGTGCAGTTAACAGAACAGAGAGTTTCTGCATGTATATTTATCAATGGATAAGGGAAGATAAGATGGCCCGTGTAGTTTAAGTCTCAGCTTAGCCTCTTGACAGAACTATGAGTCAGAGCAAGTCGCTTCAACCTTTTAAGGCTTTAGTTCTCTCACCTGCATGGTGTTCTGTGACAAAAGTAAATAGAATGATAGGAAAGGCATGCCTTAAAAATGATCACGTTTACAAGTGTAACGTTTTACTAGTATATTTGTATTTACTGTTTTTTTTTTTTTACTGAATTCCAAATCTAGTAATTTATTGGCAGAACTTGTTATAAGGAGACTGTATCTTATTTTTCAATCACTCTACTGCACTCCTGATTAACCTCCATAGAGCTAATAACTGTGATCAGTGGGTCAGTTAGAGAGGGCACTTGCCTTGCACACAGCCAACCCAGGTTCAATCTCTGACATTCCGTTGATACCCCACCAAAGTGATCCCTGAGTACGGAGCAAGGAGTAAGTCCTGAACACTATTGGTGTGCCACTCAAACCAAACAACACCGTGATCACCAAGAGAGAGGTCTGACTTGTGTGGTAGCCTTTAAGATTCAGTTTTTTGGAGTTCTGTCAGTCCTCAGTTGACCTTTTATTCCCTTAATGCAGGGGTCTCAAACTTGCGGCCCTCCGCAAATGGCCCTCTGTACAACATTTTGTGGCCTTGCCCTAGAGGAATCTTTTTATGTTTTGTTATGTTTTAGTTGTTTGGGTCACACCCCACAATGTTCAAGGCTTACTACTGACTTTGCACTCAAGGATCACCCTGACTTTGCCTCCTGGGGCCCGCAGGTAAATTGAGTTTGAGACCCCTGCCTTAATGCCTTTCAGACACCCACTCCAAATTTCATGGAGATATTGTGATTTACAAAAGTTTACAAGTATAGTATTTTAGTACCACACCCAGCAAATTGCTCCCTTCCCCTCACCAATATCCTAAAGACCATGAACCCCTTTAGTCCCTGCAAAATACTTCTGTAGATAATCTATGCAATGCTGATGTTTTGTTGCTTGATGCTTCTTTATTATGTTTCTTTATATCTACAACTGAGATATTATCTTTAATTTATATATAAATTAAAAAATAGTATAACATCCTAATACATTTCGAATATGCATGAAATAGATAAAAATCTTACAAATATATAATTTGATTTGAGTGAGGTGAATATAAAAAGTTAAAATGATAAAAAATATACAAAAAAAGAACAAGAAAAAAAGTTAAAATGAAAATCTAAAAGGCCTATAAAAGTGTGTTTTATCCTAAAAAGGTAATACTGGTTTTGTGTTAGAAAATGATATATTATAGCTTCTTGGCTTTTTGGTAAAGATGAAGCATAGAAAACGTTATATTAAAGCTAATGCTTAAGTATCAGTAGCTAATAAGTAAAAGGAAAAATTTTCTAAAGGTATAAAAAATATCTTGAATAGACATAGAAAGAAGATTCAAAATAAACGGAATATTAGTTATTCAAAGATTATAAAACCTCTTGCAAGCCAGGAATAAACAAAACTTTCCTAATTTAGTAGAGAGAAACTAAGTATCATGGGCAGATGCCATATATAATGGAGAAGTGTTGAGAAGTTTGTCTTGTCTTTTAAAGACCTTTGATGTTTCTTGCAAAACTAGTTTCAAAGATATGAATTATGCTGTTGCATGTTCATGAAGCTTTGCATCTTTGCTTCAAATCTGAATGATAATCTAGCTGGATAGAGTATTTTTGATGAGGTGTACTGATTTCACTTTTATAAAATGAAATCTCTTTTGGTCTGTAGTCTTAGTTGATAGATCCACTTTTTCTTATACAAATTTCTTTGTATTTAAGTTCATTCTTTGATCTTGTTTTTGACTATCTCTGGCTTTTGTTGTTCTGATTACAGTGTTTCTTGGGGTTTTTCTCTTTGGGTCTATTTAAATTTGGAATTTTTGGGGATCTTGAATCTGACTGCATGCATGCACTTTTCAATTCTGAAAATTTCTTATATTTAATTTTTTGAGGGAGACACATCAGGTGGCTCTCAGAACTTATTCCTAGCAGGCTTGGGGGACCATATAGGATGCCGGGGATTGAACCAAGTCAGCCTCATGAAAGGCAAAAGCCCTATATGCTGTGCTAATCCTCTGCCCTTACGTATGATTTTTTTTTTACTACAGGGTCTGTCAAATTCACCTTCCTACTCCTCAAAGAGTATTTTTTTTTGTTTTTTTGTTTGCTTATTTGTTTGTTTTGGGTCACACGTGGCAGCACTCAGGAGTTACTACTGGCTATCTGCTCAGAAATAGCTCCTGGCAGGCACGGGGGACCATATGGGACACCGGGATTCGAACCAACCACCTTTGGTCCTGGATCGGCTGCTTGCAAGGCAAACACTGCTGTGCTATCTCTCTGGGCCCAAAGACTTCTATTATTGTTATTATTTTATTGATTTTGGGACCACACCTGGCAGTGCTCAAAACTTATGCCTAGGTTTGCACTCAGGGATCACTCCTGGTGTGCTCTGTGGACTATACATGGTGCCAAGAATGGAACCCAGGTCATTCATATACAAGGCAAGTGCTCTATCTGATGTTTTTTCTTTCAAGTCTCTCCAATAATTCTTTCATTGCTCTTCCTAATTTTATCTTATAGTTTTCTAGTGTGCTGCTCATTTTCTTCACAGAAATTTCCCCATTTTTTTTTAAAGAAGTCTTCTACATTTGTCTTGATGTTCACTAATTTTTCCCTTAGCTGCTGTTACTGCTGTGGCCTTCTGCTGCATTTATTAACATTTTTTAAATATGGGGCCAGCGTGGTGGCACTAGAGGTAAGGTGTCTGCCTTGCCAGCTAGGACGGACCCCGGTTCGATCCCCCGGTGTCCCATATGGTCCCCCAAGCCAGGAGCGACTTCTGAGCGCATAGCCAGGAGTAACCTTGAGCATCACCGGGTGTGGCCCAAAAAACCATAAAAAAAAACCCCCAAAAAAACCAAAAAAAATTTTAAATAAAGCAATTATATATATCTGTATATATACTGGCTTTGGGGTCACACCTGGTGACGCTCAGAAATTGCCTCTGGCTTAGGGGCGATTGAACTGAGGTCTGTCCTAGGTCAGCCACATGCAAGACAAACACCCTACTGCTGTGCCACTGCTCTGGCCCCTCAAACAATTATTTATTAAAAAATATAAAAAAACTTTATATTGTAACTGCAAAGCTGAAACGCGTCTATTTCAGAGTAGGTTTTTCACTGAGCACTGCTTAGTGGAAGATTGACAGACTAGACTAGACTAGGCACTTATTTCTAGACCTATAAGAGCAAAATGAGTCCCATCAAAAAATGGGGAGAAGAAATGGACAAACACTTTGACAATGAAGAAATACAAATGGCCAAAAGGCACATAAAAATGCTCCACATCATTAATCATCAGGGAGATGCAAATCAAAACAACTATGAGGTACCACCTTACACCACAGAGATTGGCACACATCACAAAGGATGAGAACAAGCAGTGTTGGGGATGTGGAGAGAAAGGAACTCTTATCCACTGCTGGTGAGAATGCCATCTAGTCCAACCTTTATGATAAGTGATATGGAGATTCCTCCAGAAACTGGAAATTGAGCTCCCATATGATCCAGCTATACCACTCCTAGGAATATACCCTCGGTATACAAAAATACAATACAAAAATTCCTTCCTTATACCTATATTCACTGCAGCACTATTTACCATAGCAAGACTCTGGAAACAACCAAGATACCCTTCAACAGATGAACAGCTAAAGAAACTGTGGTACATATACACAATGGAATATTATGCAGCCGTCAGGAAAAATGAAGTCATGAAATTTTCCTATACATGGAATCTATTATGCTGAGTGAAATAAGTCAGAGGGAGAGAAAAAGACACAGAATGATCTCACTCATCTATGGGTTTTAAGAAAAGTGAAAGACATTCTTGCAATTGTTTTCAGAGGACAAAAGAGAGGAGGGCTGGAAGTTCCAGCTCACTTCATGAAGCTCACCAAAAAGAGTGATGAGTGCCGTTAGAAATAACTATGTTGAGAACTATCTTAACAATGAGAATGTATGAGGGGAATAGAGTGTTTAGAGTACAAGCGGGGGTGGGGGGAAGGGAGATTTGGGAATTGGTGATGGGAATGTTGCATTGGTGATGGGGGGGGGTGTTCTTTACATGACTGAAACCCAACCACAATCATGTTTGTAATCAAGGTGTTTAAATAAAATATTATTTTAAAAAAAGAGTCAAGAAGGGTCAGAGAGAGAGTCAGGGATTAAGGTGTATTCCCTGAAGGTGGTGATCCTGGCAGCTGAAAGAGACTTCAAGTTTCCCAGCCTTTTACTCTTCCTTCCCACAGAAAGGGTAAGTGGGGAAAATTGTCACCACCCCACCCCCTTAACCTTCTAGAGTGCAAGAATGAAATAGGCGGGCAGGATCACTAAGTTAGAAAATGAGCCTACAGATAACTTGTAAGAGAACTTAGGAAAATGTTGCAATGTTTATATATACTCACTATTCTGAGAGTAGACAAATAAGGGCAAAGAGGTAAAAAGAATTTAGGGCACTTCACTTTTGTTCCCAAAAATATTTGAGTATGTGTAGCATCCAGCTTCTTTAACCCCTATTATTAAATTCTGCATTGAATTTGTGCTTTAAGTATTTATTAGTCAATATTCAAAATAAATATATCATGACTAGAGATTGCATTTAGTGTAATGGCCCGAAGTCTATCTCCTGCACCACAAAATAAGTGAAGATATGAATTTTGTAAAGATAAATCAATATTACGAAGTGACTGAAATACACAAGTACTGTAATTGTAATTTACACTAAAATAGTCATAAATTTATGTGATTTAGGTAGTTTTCATGAAATAGTACCTTTGCTCAATGTTTAGTTGGACCTAAAAATTAAAGAGAAAAGGACTCCTTCAAGGTATTTATTATGTTACCCAGGCATATACTGGTATCTTGATGAAGAATCTCAGTAATGAGTATGCTATTTTTTTGTGCCAGATATAAATAAGCCTAAATCCTTAGATATATTTATACTTCTGCAAGTACAACATTACTATGCTAAAACATACTTTTTAATAGTTTTAAATCAGGCAGCTTTCACAGTGGCCACAGATTATATTTACTTTTCTATATTTTGCATCCATTAGCCATAAAAATATACTGTTATAAAAATATCCTTCAGCAACTCAACAGCAGAAAGCTCATCCCTGAGTTTCATATAATCAAAATCTTAGAAAATCTTATTACAGTCTGAGGACTTAAATCAGAGAGATGAAAAAATTGAATTTTCAGAGTCTACAGAAAGATTTTCCTTCCATGCCCTCACTTCTATTTCTTTTGCTGCAGCTTAGCTACTATATTTTTTTTAGATAAAGAATGTAACCTAAAAGAATAACAATGAAAACAATAATTCTATTCTTTCTTTCTTCCTCTATTCCAAAAGATAAAATTATGATAAAATAGCTCTGATCCTTTTCAAAGCAGTTTTACAAAGCAAAGCCCTAACTATCCAAGGCTGTCTTTATAATCTTGGGGGAATGTGTCTCTCCCCTGGGGGGTTTCAGAAGAACAATCCCAGTCCTTCCCCTCCTCCCCCTTTGCCTGCACTCCAGAAATCCAATACCAATTAATTAGATTTCCAGTTTCAAAGCAAAGAACAAACCCCATCTCTTCAGGGACTATGTTAAGATGAGTCATACCACAAACTCGAGGGGAAAATCATTAATATTATATTCCATAAGCTTTTTAAAAAATAAACATTATTATGTGTGTTTTCTCTTGGAACAAGAAAGGTCAACAGGGAAGCATTTGATCTCTAAAAATAAAAGTGTTTTAAATATAAAAAAGAAAAACAGGTAATGTTTGAAGGCAACTGAATTAAACTGCTCTCATTATTGGCATTGACAGATATAAGTTTGAAAATAAATTTAAGTTGTATGGTAAGAAGAGCAATAAGCCTAAAACTGATTCCAGAAAAAAAATACCTAAAACAACATAAAATTGGATATTTATGATTACAAATGGCAATTGAAAAAGAGCTTTATATTTTCTCCTACAACATTGTCTACTTTTAGGAAGTTGCTAAACCTTAAAATATTATGAAGCCTTGTCTATTTGTTTGTTAAGCTACTGGAGTGAGAACAGACACTTAAATGGCATTTCTGCAAAACACAATCCTATCTCCACCTGGGGACAGTAGACTCGCTCAGGGGACAGTCACATAATTATTCAAACTCTAGCCACAGCCACCACTGATGACTGAGAAACCTAAATGTTGCCTAATGACTGCCCATTAGAGGGGACAGTAGAGAAGAGGTTAGTCCTTTTTTTCCCCAGTCATCTGAAGAGTCTATGAAAATGTGGTGGTTTAAGAAGTCAGAATTGAAGCAAAGAGCAACTATCCACTCTAAAAATATGGCACCTAAAAGATGTTCCACAAGGTATTTACACATATTTAGAAAAAAATGTGTGCTCTGCCCATGTTTAGATTTCACTGATATGTAAAGTCAAGTAGAAGTTTAAAAGTTACTTTTAAGTTTGATCAAGAATGAGGATGGATTTTTTTTCACTGCAGTGCTATTATTTAAAGTATTAGAATATTTGACTAAAATGGAACCTAATACTTTATGCAGCTTCTGTAATTAATTCCACTGCTTCAAAATGAGTAAAAATCACTCAAACAGAAATCTATCAATTTTTCAGTAGACTGACGTCAAATACACTCTAATCACCTCCACAACAAATGTTAAGGCTCTAGTGGGAATACATCCACAATTTCCATCTTTTCTTGCATGTAGAGCTGGATGATTTCAGGTGAAGTGACTGTCAAGCCCTGTAGTGGCAAGAACCAGGCAGAGTAAAGACGTCATTAAAACAATGACAGGGAGCTGCTGGTCGAACAGTATAGATTAAATATCACAGAAAAAGTTATGTAGCATCTCAAAGGTTCTAGAAGGTAAAACCAGAGAATTATGCATCTGCACCTAACTAAAATTAGAAAAACTGCCATATGGCTCTGTGAAGCCAGCAGCACATTCTTATTCATTAGGAAGCATTCTGCTAACATAAAAACACAAGGCCCTTCCTGTGCTCTCCAAATGTGTTTATCTTTTCAACATTAATGCACTATATATCATCAAGCTGCTGAAATCTCCTGCCGTGCATATTAAAAATGCGCAGCTGCACTTTCTTGAGTAGTGGGGAGAACCTAAGCCCCAAGTTGCCTCCCTCTCTTTCTGACATAAGAGCTTCTTGTTAACATACCATGGTTTCCCCTCCACAAGAAGAAACAGCAGAATTAAATGTTACTCTCCGCTCAGCAAAACCCCACTACTCTCCTAGGAGAAAGCATTAGACTTGGTATCATTTTCATTCCAATGAAAGCCCTGACTACTTACACTCATGCCCCAAATTTACAATCTCTAGATCCTACTTTAAAATTTCTGTTCTACAATTAGCAAGCAGAGAAGACAGTGGCCACACAGACTGTATATAACTAGCAAGAAAAATGCTTTTGTTGGTAAAAACTCTTTATCGTCAAAGTTACTATTTTTAAATTTTAGTACTTAATCAGTTATCATACTGAATGTATTGGCAAATGAAATAGAATGTGAATAATCTCTTGCAGAAAGGTATGTGAGTATACAAGTTGTATAACTTGTACCAATATATTTGTATTGTAGTTTACAGATCTCAGAAGAAAAAAAAACCTAGACACACAGTAGATCCCAGACAGTGGAAAAAACGCTTTCAAGCCCAGGGAAACATGGCTGCAAAAATACTGCCAAGTAATCAAGTGAAAAGCGACAGTACATGCCATTTAAGTTATGTC
This sequence comes from Crocidura indochinensis, assembly GCA_004027635.1. NCBI lineage: Eukaryota > Metazoa > Chordata > Mammalia > Eulipotyphla > Soricidae > Crocidura > Crocidura indochinensis. The sequence continues at coordinate 3,124 of PVKC010033797.1, read as the reverse complement.
AGCACTCGGTCACTCCCTAATGTCATAGCAGCAAGTCTATATTTGAATATTTTACGGTGTACTTTGAAATGAAGGCAAAATAAATTATGAAAACTGCTTATTTAGAGTTAATTTAACTCACTGGATTCTATTACCTATCACACTCAGGAAACAGAAGAGTCTGAGACTAGATGAAGGCAGTAAACAAACAAACAAAAATAATCCCCCCCAAAGAAACAAACAAACAAAAATCGATGGATTGAAAATAAATAAGAAATGAGTGAGGAGTTCTAATTAAGTACTACTTCAGATTAATTCAGAGCAATTTTTTGAGGAACCAAACTATATAAATAGTTATTTCTTTCAAATATAGGTATCAATAAACATAGCCATCTGAATTGCTATGGAAGCACTTAATATACTTTTTATTCGTGAACATATGGAATGATTATATTTTAATTCCCCTCTCCCACAATATTTCTAAAAAAGACTCAATTCTTTACTTTTTGGGGCAATATCTTGTGGTGGTCAAGGTTTACTTCTGGTGGTGCTTTAGGGAGAATCCAGGGTGCTCGAGATTGAACCTCAGTTGGCAACAAGCAAAGCAAGCACCCTACCCCACTGTACTATAACTTGAGCCACTAAAAAGATTAAATTCTAATGGGACAAATATGATCTTTGGGATCATCATTCTGTTTACTGGCACAGAAAATCCCATTTCCCAATATGCTTATCTTATTACTCATTGCACTCAATGAATCCTACTATTTCCAGGTTTTAAGCCTTTCAAACAGTTCCACATGTCCAAACATCTTTCTCTGTGAGAGCCCCAACACTGTGTCAGAAACTCACAAATGGGTACCTACCTGTGTTTCTGTATCAGTCTATGTCAACCCTCATGAAACAATCTCTCACCCCAGTGTCTTTAATGACTGAACCATTTTCCTGCTTGTCTCTTTCCTATCTGGTAGGTAGGTAGGTATTTGATAATGCGTGTTGTGGTTAATATGAAATAGAAGAACAGAAATTCAGACAGACATGGTCTCAAATCACAACAGATCAGGATTTATCAGGATCCAAAGAGCTTTACTATATACTTAATGTAATGGGAGGCTTATTTTAAGACTGGTTTTGTGAGTCTAAGTATCAGATGGAGAAGGGTAGAGGGGTGTAGTCAGACCATAAATAAAGTGATAAGGCTAATTCCTATAGGGGTTACCCGTGATCTTTCCACTTCTGAGAAATAAAGAAAAAGAGATCAAGTTTATTAATTCAGGTTGTTGTCAAGAAAGTCATAACTAACTATTTCACAAAAGCAATTTTGGGTATCGTGGGAGATTTTATCACATGGAATTTTTCTTGGTGATGCATAGCTCTTAAAAAATAAACTGATCAAGCAAGGAAGAGGTACGCAAATTTGTTTGTACCCCAAAGAGTGCTTCATCATGGTTTGTAACTCCTCCCCACACAAAGAGCTGGGAGAAGCCAGGGCCTCTCAGGATAAGGTCATGGCCTGAGCCAGGGGCGTCATCTAGAAAGTGAGGTTAGGTCATGGAAGGGCAGCAATCTCTGGAGAGCCTGGCATGATTGTTTTATTCAACTTTGTACACTCAGGGACAGACATAAAACGCATCACATAGAGATGCTCAGTATCAGCACAAGAGAGAAAGTGATTGGGAAGATGGAAGCGGCAAAGAATCTGGAGTTTGTAGGCCCAGAGAGATAGCACAGCGGCGTTTGCCTTGCAAGCAGCCGACTCAGGACCAAAGGTGGTTTGTTCGAATCCTGGTGTCCCATATGGTCCCCCTGTGCCTGCCAGGTGCTATTTCTGAGCAGACAGCCAGGAGTATCCCCTAAGCACTGCTGGGTGTTGCCCAAAAACAAACAATAAACAAACAAACAAAAAAGAATCTGGAGTTTGTAACATTCTTCTATCAGTGCTTTATGCCCTGATCAATATTCCCAGGTTCTGCCCCCATCAGTCCCAAGGAGTCTTTCTTCCATGTCTGGGTCCTCTGTGCTCTCTCCTTTCCTGCCATTGGCCCACATCTGGCTCTCTGGTTCATTGTGTGCTTCAGCTGTCACACCTGCCAACTTCTCTCTTCTCTTTTTTCCTCACATCTGGAAACTTCATATTTTTTAAAATACCATTTTTATTGATATATGGGGAATTTATAATACTGTCAACTATACTTTTCTTGTATATATCATTCCAATACCACAAATATCCCAGAGAACCTGCTTTCTCCCACCAGTGTCTCAAGAGCCCCTTCCAGCCACTCCCTCTGCCTCCCAAATATAAGCTCAATTTTATAGACACAATCTCCAGCTCATCTGGGTATCTTTTCCTTTCAGTTTGTCACTTCAGAAACTAGGTAACAAGTTGATTAGCTACTCTCTCACTTCCCCAAACCATATGTCTGACAATGCCACAGAGAGTGCAACGTATACCATTTCATTTTGGCTACTACCGGTTATTCCTAGCTCTTCCACTTGCCTGAGTAGTCATAGAAGGACCTCACTTGTCTGCCTTTCAAAAGCCAGGTGTGCTCTCTCTATCTAAAACATCTAGTGCAAAAAAGCTGATAATAGAATGTAAAATTATCCAATTTAGAGACCCAAAACATTAAATTATGCTAAATCATATCATTGCAGTAGAGAAACCAAAGCACCGATCACAATGAGAGAACCCTGAATAATTATACAGAACATAATGGCCTTGGCCAGTCATGAAAAACAGAGAAAAATGGGACCATGAGGAGAGCACGCTGTTCAGGGGCAGAAGCACCTGGAATTTAGAAGAGCAGAAGAGACTGTCAGAAGTCCAGTGAGAGCACAAAGGAGACAAGACCAGACAGGTTCCGAGGGTGAATAGCCCCTTCTCAGTGCCACAGGCACACTCAGGCCTTCAGGTTCCAGACATCTGTGCAGTTCGCCACAACTGTCTCCAACTGATAAAAACAATCTCTAGTAGTTAAAAATGCAGCTCTTGTCTAGATCAACTGTGCAGGTTAATTTATAAGACAAAACTACAAACGAGGTAATTCTTATATAGATAATGGGGAAGCAAAAGAAGTAGCTATTAAGGTCTAGACTCAAAACTCATTTTAGGCACTTTGAATAATTATCAAAGGCAAAATGTACT
>PVKC010033796.1:0-13868 GCA_004027635.1 Crocidura indochinensis | reverse complement strand
TGTCAGGTGTGACCCCCCAAAAAATTTAATTTCATTTTGCATGTGCTATTTAAATTTGGTTTCATGGAAATTTAAATATGAGATACACCTTATATTTTTACTAGCAAAAAACATGCTATTTCATTTAGAAAATATGTTTTACAGAGTCTTCACTGCCATGGGTTATGGAAGACCACATGCTGGAGGCCTCTCTTCAAGTCTCAGGGGTGCAGGGGGACTCAGGCAACCCCCAGCCATCTTCCCTTTTCTTACTCCTGGATTCCAGGGCCTTTCCTGGGTGCCAGACCAGGGGGCAGTGAGGTGGGTGCCAGGAAAGATTCTAGACCAGGTTCAAGTACCAGCAATTCAAATGATCCCTTAAGTCTGCCAGGAGTAATTTCTGAGCTCAGAGCCTGGAGTAAGCCCTGAGCACAGCCAGAATGAACCCCAGCCCTTACCCAAACCCCACCAGCACAAGAGAGGTGGGATTGGGGCAGTCACTGGCAACATTTTTTCTCACCATTCTCCATTTTCAAAACCACTTGGGTGCTAGTGTCCCTGCTTGTATATTATAATTAGTTATATGGATTTCCTAGGGATTAATGTATGGTTACAATATGCATTTGTCAAATGCTGTATTCTGTCCTTCCCCCCTTGGCACACCGCACTACAATCTCATTACTAGTCAGTTATTCCCTCACCCTCAACCACCATTACCTTACAGTTAACCCTTTTTACACTCGGTTCTTGGCTCCTCAAGAAACAGATCCTAATCCCCACACAAAACCAGCTGCCAAACAGCACCCTTAGTGATAAGATAGACTCTCAACCTGAGAAGATCCCAGTACGTTGGTGCTATTGATTTACTCTCAAAGACCTCCTTTTCTCCTCCTTTCTTCATTGCTTGCTAAGAGACTCAGTTTATGAGAAGTCTCGCCTCAAGAATTTTTCCTAATATGGGACTATTGTGTGGCATTTATCAGACTGTGCAGGCCGAATCACAGGCCAAAGTGATACACCGGACTTAACATCCCCCAACTAGTTATAAAAAAATATGAAAAGAACATGAAAAGAATATGAAAAGAACATGTATGTATTCTTTGAATATCTTATATGTATTCCCTTAACAGCTATAATCCTTACTGGATAATCTCTTACAAAATGGCAAGTTCCCCTACTGTTTTGTTTTGTTCTTTTCTTTCTGATCCATTCAATAAGGAATTCTGATAGAAGAGTCCCTCAGTTTAGAGCTTATGTTAGAACCAAGTTACAGGGATTGTTGAATTTGTTCCCTTGACCCCCATAAGCATCAATAATACCTTCTGGCATTGTTCCTCTTTTGCATAGGAATATTAAAATGGTATAATATTACACATACAAACAAGTTCTTATTAATAGAGATATGAACACACAAATCTTGGAGTGCAGTGGGGCCTTATACCCTGAACATTGTCATAATGACCTGGCTCAGGCCACAGAAGAATGGGAATTGTCCATTCACCCCTGAACCAGGGATACCATCTACGAAACAACTATGACTGTTCATAACATCATATAGAAGGAATCCTCTACCAGGGAAGACCCTACCACTCCTCTTACTCCAAAAAGGGTTCTCTTAACACCCAGAAGACTTTTGCAGGGGTCTCAAACTCAATTTACCTGGGTGCCACAGGAGGCAAGAATCACAGGAGTGATCCTTGAGTGTAAAGTCAGTAGTAAACCTTGAACATTGGGGGGTGTGACCCAAACAACTAAAACAAAACAAAACAAAAAAAGATTCCTCTAGGGCAGGGCCACAAAATGTTGTACGGAGGGCAATAAACTGCCCCTGAGCCGCGAGTTTATAGCAACAAAAACCTGATTTCAGGGCTGGGCTGTCCGCATTGCTCTCTAATTGTGAGGTGAAACTTGTGGAAGCTCCAATTCATCCTGACTTCAATGTAGGATATGCACAGAATCCAGGATCTGTAACTACAGAAACCTGACACCAACAACAGTGAATGTGCGGAGAAAAAATTTTTTGTTTGTTTTGTTTGTTTGTTTGTTTGTTTTTGGGTCCCACCCGGCAGGGTTCCTCCTGGCTTTATACTCAGAAATCGTTCCTGGCAGGCTCAGGGGACCATATAGAATGCCGGGATTCAAACCACCATCCTTCTGCATGAAAGGCAAACGCCCCACCTCCATGCTATCTCTCCAGCCCCCGAAAAATTATTTTTACTGGGACCACAGAGAATGAATTGAATTGGACAACCTAGTGTGCCTGGAGCCCAGAGCTGATCTTACGCCAGAAAACTTCAGGGGTAAGGTCTTGTATTTAGACCAAGGATTTTCCTTTCCATTTCCCCCATATTTTGCTGGGTGGGTCTACACAAACAACAACAATTGCTACTTTAACTCCATTCTTACTGTATTTCTTTAACTCTTATTCTTTAAAGAGTTTGCTTTAGCTAGGGCTCTAATGAGTTCATCAGTGATTCAATAATTTTCAAATATATACTTGCTATTGAACTTTTTCTTCACTTGATCTTAGCCAAAAGGCCGAGAAGCGATTTGAACTTTTTCTTATTTCTTTTCTCTTTCATCTCTTTCGTTTTTCTTTCTATTTTTTAATAATTTTGCCTTTGTTCTTTCTGAAACAAATGTATTATGATCAATTGTGTCAACTATATGATGTCTTTCTTTAAATGATTAAAGAAAAGAAAATGTTTTACAAATAAACTTATTTTCTTTACCCTAGAACTTTTGAAGGAAAATTTTTTTAAGAAAGGAGTGATAGCTAAGTTTATTAAAACACTGTTTATGAGGCAAGATTGAAATGTAATTTTGCCCTTTAATATTTTTGTTAAATTTTAATTTCAATTACTCTTTGGTGCCTCAATTTTGTTGGTGTACAGAGCACAGGAATATGAAGATGTGATCTCCTACCTGAGCATAATGTTTAAATGTTTATGTTTGAAGTATGTTTAAACCACGTTCATCTTCCAGTTTCTTCTGTAATCCATTCACTCATTTTAGAAATGTGCACAATCAAATAGATTCTTTTTTAAATCGTGTATAATAAGGTAGGAGACATATAGTAGATAGCTACAGCATTCTAGCAATTATTTGGCATTCTCATTGCTTAAATTTGAGAACCATAAAATTCAAATTATTATTATGCCCTTTTAACACCTCCCAAAGCAGCAGTTTTTTTGGTAAATGTTATTATATGAATGAGTTACAGATGGAAAGTTTCTAATATTGAGTCACATAGAAATCCCAGGACTCAAAGTTCTTTGTTAGTCTTCTCCCTGGCTGCATTTATTAAAGTTAACAGAAGTTTATACCTCAAAATAAACACTGAAGCACTACTTCAAAGTGCAACAAATATTTTCAAGTCATATTTACCATTCAGGTCACTGGAAACAATCCTAAGTCCTTTTTAAAATTACTGGAGAAATAGGCAATAATGATCAGCGGAAAGTATTTCATCTATATCTTAAATTATTTATTTTAGTATTTTAGTCCTCAAAAACAAAAAACCTGATTTTTGAAGAAAAGACATGCTAGGTACATTTAATTTTGATTTTCTGATTCCAGTACAGTTCTGTACACTTTTTCGATGATCACTTTTAATGTGAAATATTTAAGTTTCTTTATCTTTGTAACTCTGTTTGTTTATGTTTTGATTCTAGAGACTGAAAGAATATTTATATTTGGGTCTTGGGGATTAAATACAGGTACAGATATAGGTACATATATATATGTATATATATGGTACGTGCTCTACTATTAAGCTACATTCCAGACTTTGTAATGCAAACCTCGGATAAATAATGATTTCCTTATAAACAAATAATATGTATGAGTCAACCAAATTTGTTTTACTATAAAATAAATAAAAATTTATTTATAAAATAAAATAAAGATCAAACATCATGGACTGCTAAAAATACTATATTACTAACTGTCTTCCTAAATCTACTACTACTACTAATTTGTTTGCTAACTGGGAAGCACAAATGTAATAAATCATTAAATTAACTTAATGTGAGATGATATATTGAATATAATTTATTTATATTTGTTTCTACATGAGGTACATTATAAGAATACTAATTTTTTGAAATATGTTCTTTATGTCATAATAAGAAGCATTTTCATTATAGCAAGATAATGTGCCACAATGAATAAATTAGAATAATTAAATTGTTTTTATTTTTATTTTTAATTATTATATTAGTTTTTGAGCCATATCCAGCTATACTCTGGGCTTACTCCTAGCTCTGCATTCAATGACCACTCCTGATAGGGCTCAGGAAACCTTAAACTGTGCCAAAGATCCAAACCAGGACAGCTTTGTACAAAGCAAGCACCTTACCATGTCCTATCACTTCAGTCCCTATACAATTACTTTAAAGTGCATACATATTTAAATAATTTTATACAAGTGAACTTTTCTTGTTCTCCAAACTTAGTTAATAAAAAATAATTCTGTACTAATTCCATGTTTGTGATGACCTAGAATTAGTCACTTGATTGTAGTGCACTGACTGGAAATCGCACACTTTGTTGTGATTCCAGGGATCCTAAATGTTAATGTTGCCTGGGTTGTATTCTACAGTTAGGGAAGAGCTTGAAACTCAAAATCAAATTCATAGATTCCTACCTGCATGGTAGGCACTCTACCTCTGAGTTAGCCTCAGATCTCTATAAAATTATATTCAGATACAAAAATGCCCTCTGCACGCCTATATTCATTGCAGCTCTATTTAAAATAGCCAGTAATTGGAAACAACCCAGTCTCCTGACAACAGATAATTGGCTAAAAAAAAAACATAATGGAATACTATGCAGCTGTAGAAAAATGAAGTCAGAAAGTTTGCCTATACATGGGTAAATATGGAGACTATTATATTGAATAAAATAAGTCAGAGGAAGAGAAACAGAAGTCTCACGCATCTGTGGGATTTACGAAAAATAAGACATAATAGTAATAATACCCAGAGACAATAGAAATGAGTACCAGAAGGACCAGTTCGTGATATGAAGATTACCACAAAGAGTGGTAACTGCAGTTAGAGAAATAACTACAGTAACAACTATCACCATAATGATAGTAAGAGAAATAGAATGCCGGTCTCAAAGACAGGCAGGCTGTGGTGGAGGAAGGAGATGGGGGACATTGGTGGCGGAAAGGTTGTACTGGTGAAGTGAGGAGTTTTTTTTATGATTGAAACCCAAATACAAATACGCTTGTAATCATGGTGCTCAAATAAATAATTTAACCAAAATAAAAAAATATTCTTATGTTTGAAAAGAAAAAAACCTATTTGGTTTGTGGGCCACACCCAGTGATGCTTAGGGTTTGCTCCTTGATTTGTGCATAGGGAGCACTTGTAAGATCATGCTGTACCAGGTATTATATCCAGGTAAGTCACATGCCAAGAAAAAGCCCAGGTCTGTAAAGAAAAAAATATTTGAAATATTTTTAAACTATAAAATTATAATTATATACATTCATAATTTTTTTAGTTTTTATGTAACTCCTTTATTATTCCTTCTTTATACATAATGCCTTAATGCAGTGGTCCTCAAACTACGGCCCGCGGGCCACATATTGTATTTGTTCCCATTTTGTTTCTTTACATCAAAATAAGATGTATGCAGTGTGCATAGGAATTTGTTCATAATTTTTGTTTTTAGTATAGTCTGGCCCTCCAATGGTCTCAGGGACAGTGAACTGGCCCCTGTTTAAAAAGTTTGAGGATCCCTGCCTTTATGTATTATGTATAAAAAGTGATTTTACAGGGTCCAGAGTGATGGCACAAGCGGTAAGACATCTGCCTTACACATGCTAGCCTAGGACAGACTGCGGTTAGATCCCCCAATGTCCCATATGGTCCCCCAAGCCAGGAGCTATTTCTGAGCTCATAGCTAGGAGTAACCCCTGAGTGTCACGGGTGTGCCCCCCAAATAAAGCGATTTTACAAAAGATGTATTATAACTTCCAAATTATTGTTATTGCATTTCTAAAATGGTGTCCTTGTAATTAGTAGGAAAGCAGTTGGTAATTTTTGAAGGACTATAGTTGTATCCATGCAGGATGGATACAGTGTGTTGAGATTCAGTTTTCTAATCTGGCATTTACTTGCATATTATTTAGCATCTCTCTGCTTAGTTTTCTCTTTTGTTAAATGAAAATTATAACAGTATCTATTAAAACATTTATTATGATAATTATATATGCTATATATAATGATCTTAGAACACTATGTTCTAGAGATTAAAAATGCTGGAATTGAACTAAGCAATAGTAAAGTGGGTACTGTATTTTCCGGCGTATAAAATGATCCCTTAATTTTACAGTTAAAACATAGATTTAGGTCTATATTCGCTCTATAAGACAGAAAGTTCCTGTTCTGCAACTGTATGTACCACAGTGAGCCAATCACAACAAAGGTTCAAAGGTTATACTGTAATAGACTTCCTCTCTGATTCTGGCCAATCTGATTAGGCTTTTTACAGTGTAGATTTGGGTAAAGAACATTGTAAAATTTGCATGCATAAAAAGCCTGCTTGGGTTGGTTGAGTGAGAGAGGCGGTCCGAGCAGCCTTGCAGTGATTGGTGCAGGATCCAGTTGGAAAATTCATTTCATGGCAATACCCACACGGTTCTTGCTTAGCAGCATATCGAAATGTTTTTCGGGATATACTAGGCATATAAGATGACCCTGATTTTCAGTTGACATTTTTTCGTTTCAAAAGTAGTCTTATACACCAGAAAATAAGGTAGTATTTTACCTTGCATGGGGCCTGACTTGGATATAAGGTACTGTATATCATTCCTAGAACCCTTCCTGGAGTGATCCCTGAGCACAGAGTCAGTAATAAACCCTGAGCACATCTACCCCAATCTCCAAAACACTCTTCAAAATCTGAACTGTATTAGCTTAGTTATTTGTGAGCATTATGAATGAAATTTGAAACGCTCTAAAGCTTGGTGTCAACCATTTTTAATTAAGATTGCATATTAATCTATCTGTTTTGTCAAAGATTTCTTTATTTCTGCTGAAAATGTTACAATCAGACAAGCAGAGGATAGAACATTTCTAAATATTTAGAAATAAACTGGAAAATTGAAGACATGAAGTAGTTTGTAAAATATTTTTCAATGGATTCTTTTGTCTGTTAAATTAATTATAAAATAAATACCAGTGTTCTAGAAAACTTATAAATTTAATCACAACATTCATTTCTGAAAATCACTTTTTCCTGTTTTATCTTTGAGCTGACATGAAGGTAATTTGCTCATGAGATATGACAATAATGAATGTCAGACAAAACTTTTATTGATTAATTTAGACAACAAATAAAAATCTGAAGGTAATTAAAGTAAAATCATAAAACTGCTCCACTCTATAATATAAGAAAGGGTCTCTAAATCCCAGTTTAATTTTTCTTGTCAAGTAAAATACCTCACTGCAATAAAAAGAAGAAATTTCCTAGTCTTTGCTTTTGTGTACAATGTTTTTTAAACTTTAAATGTTCTCAATTAACTCACCAGTCAATGAAATCACTATCTCCAAGGTGAATGTGCTTAAGCCTTAAATTCACCAGAGCTTAAGGTTTAAACTGATAAATTGCACAAATGGCTGTTAAATGTAAAATTAAAATTTATCATGTATTATTAACAGAGATGACTAGGAAATGACTGCTTCTGAGAGAAATTTTCCATTAACAAAATTTTTTTTCTAAATAAAATAGATTCCCATGCTTTGTCAATAAAGAAAATTGCAATTGCTAATAGGACATTCTTGGTGATAATAAAGAGAAGCAGCAGCTTTTATTTTTTACATTGGTAATGAATGTTGAAAAAATTTTGTTTTTAATTGCTCTATTTAAGCATGATGGTTGCAACATTGTTCATTGTTGGATTTAAGTCATGCAATGTACACCATACTCCGCCATTGCATCCTTCCCATCACCAATACACTCCTACCTCCCACTCCCACCTTACTCTAGGACAGGTAATTTGCTTTTACCTTTTTCCATTTTTGATGCTGTAATTTGCACTATTGTTGGAGAAGTGCCTTGCCGCTTAGTCTCTTCACTTTCAGCATGGAGTTCTTGTCCTGAGCGATCAATTCCAGCTATCATCTTACAAGACCCTTTTCTACTCTCACTACACTCACAGCTCTTTGTAGCAAGTTTTCTGCTCTGTGTTGGACCTCCTGACATGTGTCTCTGGGTATTATTGCCATATTACCTCTTGTATTCCTTATATCCCACAAAGGAATGAGAATATTTTATGTTTATCCATTTCCCTCTTTTCAAGCATGTCCATCCATTAAAAGCAAATTCTATGGTTGCATAGTATTCCATTGTGCAGATGTACCATAGTTTTTAGCCACTCATCTTTTGTTGGGCACCTGGCTTGTTTACAGATTCTGTCAAGACTCTGAATGCGATGAATATAGGAGTACAAAGGTGTTGTGTTGGTTTTTGTTTGTTTGTTTTTGTTCCTGGTGTATATCTATAGGAGTGATATTTCTGGAGCATATAGGAGCTCAATTTCTTTTTGAGCTTTGTTTTTCAAAAAGACCAGTTTGCATTCACACCAGCAGGTAATGAGATTACCTTTCTCTCCACATCTACACCAGCACTGGTACAGATTTAATGAAAACCATATAAAAGTTTCCATGACTAGAAGCTACTGAAATTCATATGGAGAAATAAACTAAATTCATATGGAGAAATAGCTATTCTTGGGAAAAATATGGAAGTAATAACTTACACAACTTTAAACTTTACTATAGAGCAGTCATCATTAAAACAGCATGGTATTTTTTATAAAGACAGACATAGATCAATGAAATAAATTTAAATATCTGGAGATAGATCCACAGGGTTATGAACAATTAATTTTTGATAAAGGGGAAAGAAATACAAAGTGAAACAAGAGAAGCCTCTACAATAAGTTTTGAGAAAACTGGCCAAGTACAGGCAAAATAAAAAACTCAGACTTCTCCCTAATACTATGCACAAACGTCAAATCAAAATGAATTAAATGCCTTGATGTAAGACCTGAAACCATAATATATATAGAGGAAAATGTAGGCAGAATACTCCATGACTTTGAAGCTGAAGGAATCTTCAAGGATGAAACATCATTAGCCAAGTAAGCAGAAGCCATCATAAACAAATGGAACTAACATTAAATTAAGAAGCTTCTGTATTTCAAAGGAAATAGTGACTAGGATACAAAGGTTACTCATGGAATGTCACCCACGGACTTTTTCGCTCAATAACTGTAAGATATAAAGGCACTGATTAAACTTTACTATAAAAACACCCATCCAAAAAATGGGAGAAGTGAATAGATATTTCTTCAAAGAAAAATGCAGGTGGCCAATACATACATGAGAAAAGCTCCTCGTCACTAATCATCAGGGATATGCACATCAAAATAATGAGATATCATCACACACGAGGCTAGCACACATCTGAAATTTTTTTTGGGGGGGTCACACCTGGCTTTATGCTTAGAAATCGTCCCTGGCAGGCACAGGGGACCATATGGGATGCCAAGATTCAAACCACCGTCCTTCTGCATGAAAGACAAATGCCTTACCTCCATGCTATCTCTCCGGCACTGAAAAAAAATTTAATTGAATTGTTCTTGTATGCCAAAAGTGGAAGAGGAAAACCGACTTTAAGAGCAAAAGTACATGATTCGGGGTTTGGAATATAATACTAAAAATCAGTTCAATCCATCACTTGCCCCACCTAACCTCCTCCCTTCATGCTGGGTGTAGCATTGTTACCACCAGATCAGGATTAGAAACCCATATTACCACTATTTCTCCAGCTTAAGCCTTTTTTATTGATATTATATTTATTTTTTCTGTCCATTACTGAAATTAGGTATCAAAGCCTGCAGTTGATTACAATGAGCTTTGGTATGCAACTTCTTATGCTTATCATTTTTAGAGGCTGTTGAGCTTTTGTGTTACCTAGATTAAATTTTTTTCATCAAATTTAGAAAGCTTTGTTATATTATTAGAATATTATTTCAACACCTTTCTCAATACCCTCTTCTTTGGAATTCACATTATGCATGTGTTGTGATATGTAATGGTGAATCATAGTTCTCTGGAGCTCTTTTCCTTTTTGTTCAATTAAATTTTTGTTCCTCAGATTGAATAATCTCAGTCACTTTATTTTCAAATTTGCTTATTTTTTTATTCTAGATGCTGAAATCTGCTATTAAAATCATCTGTGGTCCTTCTTCACTACTGTAATTGCACTTTTTAAATATAAAACTGTAAAGTCTCTAGTTGATTCTTTTAGTTTCTTCTGTATTGATAATCTCTATTTGATGAGACTATGTTCTCATTATTTCTTTCAGATTTTTAGAAATCATTTTCTTTTGACCTTTAAACATAATTAAAATAACTAACTTTAAGATTTTTGTCTATAATTAATGTTTGAGTTTCTTCATAATGTTTTTTCTTAATTGCCTTTTTTTATTGTTTGTAAGTCACCTTTTTAAGTTTCTTTGTCAGAACTATAAGTTTTCTTTGAGATTGAGAATTTTCAACACTGTAATGTGGCAACTCTGAAAATTAGACTATGTTCTCCAAAAGTTTTGTGTTTATATTGCTTGTCTTGCTGTTGTTTTTTTTTTTGGGGGGGGGGACTAAATCTGAAAAGAACTATTTCTATGAAGTCTTATTTGCTTGGTTAGTGTACTGGCCATCTAATAAATAAGAGAAATATTTCTTTTTCCTTTATGTTTTGGAAATAATTATTCTAAATTTTATTGTTGAGGTGTTCTGTGTGGGTGTTGTGGGATGCCCTCACTCAACTAGGCATTTTATGACTTTGCCTTGATGTTCACTTCTTGTGTATATAGGACGACATCAAGGTTAACAATCCGGGGATGTAGATATAGTACAGCTTGCCTTGCATGCCATTGACCTGAGTTCAATCCCTGGCAACTCATATCTTCTCCCTAGCATCACTTGGAATGATTCCTGAGCACAGAGACACAATAAACTCTGTGTGGAGTTTGATGTAACTGAAAACTAAAAGTAAATAAGGGAATAAAGGCTAATAAACTGAGGTGAAGTGCATCAGGCCTGTTTTCTTCTTTTATGAGACATACACAAACTATTGGCATGCGTATAACTCTACCCATGCATATCAACATCTAAACTCCCAGGAATATATTTAAACACTTCACAGCTCTCAGTATATATTTTATGTCCCAACTGCTCCTATAAACGATTTTGATTCAAGTCTGTATTTTTGGTATTACAATTATCATCACCTGCTTCAGCCAAAATTGTCTCTGATTTTTCAACTAATATTAATAGGGAGAAACTATACAGGAGAAACTCTGAGTCAGATAAAATAAAGTTAAGTTTGAAGGTGGGCTCTTTTTTTTTCAAGAAAATAATAAATATTATAATCATATAAAGTAATAGGCATTCCTTAAGTATGATCTTTAAGGAACTCAACAATTCCAATTGGTCTCCAGATGTTTCCAGACTTCTGGGATTTGTCACACTCTGACTGTTAGTTTTCAAAGTTTCCATGGTGTTCAAGAAGAGATAATAATGATGCAAGTAAATAATGATGGTGCAATAATAACGGTGCAAGTAAAACTGCCACAGAGTATACTGGGACTATTGGATATTTTATTTAAATATCTAGATTGTTAAAGCTTTTGGTTAATTTCCCAAAAAAGTTTTGATAAATTCATAAAAAGTTGATTTCAACAATATTTTTAAAATATGATGTTTTTATTTAAGCACTGTAGTTACAAAAATGTTTGTAGTTGGGTTTTAGTCATGGAATGTATACCACCCCCCCTTCACCACTTTAACTTTCTGACCAACAATGCTCCCTATTTCCCTCTTCCCCCACACTCTGCCTATCTTCATGACAGGCATTCTATTTCTCTCTCATGATATCATTGTCATGGTAGTTGTTAGTGCAGCAATTTCTCTAACTGAAAAATCAACAATATTCTTTGACAATGTTCTCACAGTTTTTATGGAGGAGAGAAGTTTTAGAGGTCATTAGTCCACAATTTATGCGGACGTTTTTAGCACATTTTATCTGCTTGAAATAGCACAAAATATTGTCTGTACTAGCAAAAGAAAATTTTAAAACTTCCTTGGTTCCTTCTTTTGTTGATTACAATATCTATATAAAAGTTCCTGTAAGTCAGACTTAAAAAACTTCCATGAACACTGCAAGGTTTTATTCATATGTGATACACTAAAAAGAATGAAAACAAAACAAACAAACAATCAAAGACCATTTAGACTTCAAGAAGGAATAGTGACTACCAGAAGTGTAGGAGGAAGAGCAGAGAGGGTAGATTAGGTAAAGGGTATCCATTGTATATTGAAAGATATAATTGAAATAATTTAAAAAAATTGTGGGTTTCTGGGGCCCGGGAGATAGCATGGAGGTAAGGCGTTTGCCTTTCATGCAAAAGGTCATCGGTTCGAATCCCGGTGCCCCATATGGTCCCCCGTGCCTGACAGGAGCAATTTCTGAGCATGGAGCCAAGAGTAACCCCTGAGCACTGCCGGGTGTGACTCAAAAACCAAAAAAAAAAAAAAAAAAATTGTGGGTTTCTAATGACACATGAAATTTATATAACACTCCTTCCTTTTAGCTGTATTTGAATGCTTTCTTTACAATTTCTTTTCTTTTACCATGTCTTCTGAAACTGGGTTTAGGAATACAATATTATTTTCCTATATATATTGTACACCTCTACTAGCTCCTGTTATTTTTCCTTACAATACAAATTCATGTCTGGCCCCAATTTTGCAGCTGTCTCTCCTCAGACTATATCCTTCACTGTTCATGCTTGTTGTTTGCTGAAATTCACCATGTCAAGGGAGGAAATACTTCCAGATTGGGTATCTCTAAGGCCTGCTGGCCTCCAGCTGTTCTTGTAGTCTATAACTTTATTTCATTTTCCCCTTCTTAATTCATTCTGGTTGTTTTTCAAGGGCAAAGGTTTTTCAGACTTGAGTCTTTAGAGCTTGTGATGTAAGTTATATGTTGGAGGGAGAAGGTGAAAAATGTCATAGGGACAAAACTCGAAAGAGCCTTAGTGACTGATCAGAAGTGCTTAGCTTTTCCTTGTTTCTTTTGCTTAAATCTTTGTGAAAAATTTCTTTTAACAGTGTTCCTTGACAAAAAGAGAAAAAAGTCCAGAAAATGATTTCTTTAAAGAAAACAGTTCCATTGATGCCAGGAGTAAGATTGATGGAATATAGAGCTTGCTGGCATTAAAGGACAGCCTTCCACTGAATGATATTCATTATATATGACAAACGTAAATGGCTGAATGCACTAGAACTCCAAACACAAAAATAGTCTTTTTGAATGGATGAGAAAACTAAGACACAGAGAAGTTAAGTGACTTTTTCAAGGTCAAATAAGGGCATAGTTGGGACCAGAAGCTAAATAAAGTATATTGGCAAATCTGGCTTCTATTCAGTGATCCTGGTGCATACCAATTTTTTTTTACTATTATAGTTCCTAGCATGTAAATAAATGTTTCTGTTTCTCACAATCTAAACCTATTCCCACATCATAGTCATATTCTAGTTTATTTTTTTTTATTTTGCATAAGTTTTCTTGGTTTAATCTCTGAGTTTACCCATAAGAAGATGAACTTTCAGACATGCCACTTCATTGGGGCTGTGAAGACATTAAAATATTGTCAAAGCAAATTAACAAAGCAAATCTAATACACTGGTTGTAACTACTGTGGATTTTATGAATCAATACAAACTAGTTTCAAAAATATATTGATATATTATAAGTTTTTTGCTTTTAGGGTTTTTTTTTTCAGGCCACATCTGATGACATTC
>PVKC010033795.1:0-13869 GCA_004027635.1 Crocidura indochinensis | reverse complement strand
GTTTCAGAATAGATCTGTGCCATTAGCTTCTGTGGTCACCAAGCCCGTCTGTTACTTGATCTTTCTTGGCCATTAGTGCTCTGTCTCACTCTCCTTTAATCCTCTTTAAAGATAGAGCTTTTTATAGCAAAAGTTGATATGATTTATTCTTATTTAAGTGAAATGAATCCCAGAAATTTGTGGGAATATTAAAAAAAAAAGCATATCATTAGTTGTAAAGCCGCTGTCCTCTGATAAGTTGTAGGACATTCTTGTATTGGAAAGAGAATAATCACTGAGAACCATTTCTTAATTTAGCACAACTGTTTCTTGAGGTATCCCATGTCCCAGAATACTGCTTATTTCCTGTTCCAAGGGAAGTATCTCTCTTCCAGCATGTTAATATAAACCTAATTTGTCTTCAAGGGGAATATGTGGATTTGTTCCATTCAAATCTTCATTTTCAGAAAAGCCACAAATTTCTAATTGACATAGACAGACTTTCTGTCACTAAAGATACATTCTTAGAGCACTATTTGATTCCTTGAGAAAAATGTTGAGATACAAAATCTATTTATGACTGAAGTTTGTATTTCTTTTCGTATAACCTTATTGTTCTCTGGAATTTGTGTAAGATCTTCAAAAGCACCAATGACTTTTTCTCCTCTGAGCTGCTATGTTGGAAATTATCCAAGCAGAATATGTAATATCACATTGTACACAAATTCTGGCCATGCTTTGAGCTATCTAAAAGATTTTTCTGTTTCTTAGCTTTTTCCCTTCCTGTTCTGTTATGAAAATAAATACCTAAACACAATCTCTGTTTCATGAAACTTTCTCAAAGTGTGGGAATTATATTAAATCTGTATTTTGGGAATAAATTGGGGAAGGGGCATTTTCTTTTAAGTAAAATTCTACTTTTGCTCTAGTAAAAATTCTGGTTAAAACAGAATGAAAATTTTTGCATAAAATTTAGTTAAATCTACTCAGACTGTTCCTATCATGTTCTGATCAGAGCACCAAATCTTTGTGATTGACAAGGGGTAAAATTACTGTGTGTGCAGTGAAGCTTGCTGACAAGTAGACATTTTACCTATCCTAACCATGTGCCCTAACGTTCACTAAATCATGCTGTGAATGACTAGATTTGCTATAAAATTAAAATGCAAAAAGTACATCTATAACTATGACTATAATTTATGACAGTAAATCTATAACTAACTTAAAAATGTCTCTGCAGTCCTATGGAGGTTATGTTTCATCACTGGCCCTTGCATCAGGAACTGGTCTTTTCAAATGTGGCATAGCAGTGGCTCCAGTCTCCAGCTGGGAATATTATGGTATGAAAATGCATCATAAATGGGAATGCTAAGACATTTAACACATAATTATTCTACATTTGAAGTTTCTGGGTAAACAAGTTATGTAGTAAAATTCACCTTAGAGTTACTAGGGATAGAATAATCTGCAAATGGATGATTTATATGATTCCTTATAATCTAAGTTAGGGGGTCCTCAAACTTTTTAAACAGGAGGTCAGTTCACTGTCCCTCAGATCGTTGGAGGCCGGACTATAGTAAAAACAAAAACTACGAACAAATTCCTATGCACACTGCATATATCTTATTTTGAAGTGAAGAAACAAAATGGGAACAAATACAGTATGTGGCCCATGGGCCATAGTTTGAGGACCACTGAAAGCTATTGCAAAGAAATCTTAACAGTAAACTTCAATATTGTTTATTCCCTTCCAAAACCCATGTGGGCACTGCTAAACCAAATCTTAAAAATCAGAGTGAACATTGTGCTTTTTGCAGGCATATAGTTGCAACATGGCAGCGTTCTTCGGGTTTTTAAGTATATCAATCACAGACACAGATGCGGACCAAGCCATTTACTTTCACACCACACAGTGCCTTGCTCTTGTCCTAAAATCAGAGAAACTAGAATTAAAAATTACACCTCCCAGGTGTTCCTGTGATTGTGATAAAATCAACCAGGGGTGATTATTTGGAATTTGGGACAGAATTGAGAAGTTGTGACTTGTAGAAATTTTTTATTATGATAAATAAGTGCATTGGAAGGAAAAATGTATGGAGGTACACCTATTAATGTAGATACCTATAATGATTGTGGCTGCAATGATGATTTTTTGAAACTTCTGAGAGGTCACAGTATTTTTCATGTCACAACATCCCTTTCTGAAAGATTTTAAATAGAAGTACAAAAACTTAAACACAGGGACCAGAGAGATGGCACAGTGGTAGGGTGTTTGCCTTGCACACAGTTGATCCAGGACGGACTGTGATTCAAATCCCGGCATCCCATATTGTCCTCCGTGCCTGTCAGGATTGATTTCTGAATGCAGAGCCAGGAGTAATCCCTGAGTGCCACTGGGTATGGCCTAAAATAAAACAAACAAATAAACCTTAAAAACAACCCTTTCTGATAATAGATGTCCCTACTTTCATTATCACCTCATTATATCTCAAGCCCTTATGAGATCAATTGCAGATGAAATGACTTTGGTGAAACATTACTGTAAAGGAAAGCAAGAACCTTCATCACCAACTTTACACAGAAGAAATTGAGTACTAAACTAGAGAGTCTTTTTGACTCATTAGAAGGCACAGTCCACATTAAATAAACATGTTCTTATATGTTACACAGCATCTATCTACACAGAGAGATTCATGGGTCTCCCAACAGTGGAAGATAATCTGGAGCACTATAAAGTAAGCATTTGTTGTTTTATTTAGGCCACTAACTTATTGTACGTGTGCTAAATAATTTTAAATTTAGCATTTACACGTATTTTCCTGTATTCCCCTAGCAAGTATGATGATCTTTTGTTGACTGCAACAGACCTCGCTTGAAAGGATTTACTATTTTATTTTATTCTTTCTTTTCCCATTTTATTTTCTCTAACTTTCCTTTCCCCCCCATCCTTTTTTCCCCACACCCACCCCCTCACAGCTTGAGCGGGCATCATTTATGCCTAAGGTCTCACTCATATGTAACATATGACATAAACTTCCAGTTTTTCAAACTAAGAATCAGATGGAAGTAATGCAAATGATGATGAAAATGTGTTGCTCTGACTCTTAAATATTTATCAACCAAAGCAATACATAATTTCAGTATTGGTGCTAAGTCCATTGCACAATGATTTAGCTAGTTTTCTATTAGAACTTGCAGCAACTAAAATGTTAATTTTTCCTGTTTTCCAGAATTCAACTGTGATGGCAAGAGCAGAATATTTCAGAAATGTAGACTATCTTCTCATCCACGGAACAGCAGATGGTGAGGTTTAAGCAAGACTCTTACACATAAAAATACTGAGCCAGCATCACTTTGTTTAAGAAACATTAAGCATCCTCCTATGCCTATGCTCAGGGTCAGTACCTAAGAGTCAGGGGCATTTCCATAAGTGAATATGATTACTCACTGCTGACAATGTCAGCTCCATGACTAGATAATTGTTGGTGTTCATTTCCAGGCAGTACATTGTCACTCAATGCTTTCTGGTATTTAGCAACACTTTAACTCTCTCTCTCTCACTCTCTCTCTTTCTCTCACCCTCTCTCTTTGTTGCAGATAATGTGCACTTTCAAAATTCAGCACAGATTGCTAAAGCTCTGGTTAATGCACAAGTGGATTTCCAGGCAATGGTATATAATTTTGTTTTACTCCTATTTACAGCCTTAGACCCCTAAACCTCTAAAATTATTATTTTATTTCTTTTTTTTTTTAACTAAAACTTGACCCAAAAAGCTGCAG
This sequence comes from Crocidura indochinensis, assembly GCA_004027635.1. NCBI lineage: Eukaryota > Metazoa > Chordata > Mammalia > Eulipotyphla > Soricidae > Crocidura > Crocidura indochinensis. The sequence goes on along the minus strand of PVKC010033795.1, from coordinate 10,110 downwards.
GGTAAAGAAAGCAGAACATTAGCAAATCTATCTTTCATCTTTTACTAACTTTCTGAAGGATACCAGGCAAATCCTGACAATTCTGGCATCGTAGTTGAGCCATCCATAAAATAAAGGCATTCTGATAAGATTATACAATGTTCTAACTCAAGCATCTGATAGTTTTGTGATGCAGTGAACATAAATATAACTATATTCCTAGAATCCCTGCAAAATCTCAGAGTTCCAGACCATTTACAAGGTTTTGTTCTACAAGAAAAATTTCAGAATGTGAAGGGACTTTATCCAGTTGTTATGCAGCTCTTCTCAGTGTCAAAGGGATATTTTAATCAAGGATTTCTTAATACCTTGCACAGGTTTGTCATATTATAGAAACTCATATTTTCCCTGAATGAGTAAATGAGCTAAAATCTAGACTATATGAGGAATGGAAAAAAATGATGAGAAATTATGTGCAAAGCCAGGATTAGGAAAAAGTCCTATAGTTAGCTTTCTTCCTCCACGGGGTGTATACATTCTCCCTCCCTATATTGCTTAGAAGGACAAAAGGAACCCAGAAAAAGGAAAACCTGTGTTTTGTAAATAAGATATTAAAAAATAATTTGCAAAGCATAAGGTAAAAATTTTCTAATTTTTCACCCAATTGTAATGCCTGATTAGATTCAGATTATGATTATAGAGCATTTCATTATGATTTTTATTTGGTATAAAACTTCCATCTTACAATAAATAATAAAAAAAGAAAATTAAATTTGTAGTGAAATTTTTCTGTTTGTTTTTTATTCATTTTTATTCATTTGTGGGAATATAATGCTATCTTTAACTCTTATAGAGAGTATTTATGGTTATATAGATTTTCTTCAGCATAGAAGACATCGATTCCGAGGCTAACAGCCTCATGAAATATTTGAGCCAGAAGTCTTAGGAGAAATAAAAACCAGTCTGTTCCTTTTTAAAGTGAAGAACATAAGCTCCAGAGAAACTTAGAAATAACATCATTGAGCACAAGATTCACTGAGCATCCAAATCTCTCAAACATAATCCCTTATCTCTTACCTAGGTTACTGGATTCTTAAGATCTCCATCATGGAGAATTCGAATAAGAGAATAGAAATGAAGGTTAATCAAAAAGCTTTAAATCACCCCATCTGAAATGTTTCCATATGAACTGATATCTAAGTATTCTCAGGAGGTAGAATTTCTCTATAATATTGGAATGCTAATTATCTCCTGTGAGTTTGAAAAGGCTAGAGTTCCTTGCAGTTGCAGGTGGAAAACTGATTTCTTCCCTTTGTCTTCCAGTGGTACTCTGACCAGAACCATGGCATATCCGGCCTCTCCACAAAACACTTGTACAACCACATGACCCATTTCCTCAAGCAATGCTTTTCTTTGACAGACTAAAAACAATGCAGATACAAGCCTATCATAGTCCAACACTTGGTATAAATGCCTCAAACTGTTAGCTTATTTTACTCTATGCTGTTAAATGTTGGTGTAAACAAATAAAGGAATGATGCCCTAAAAGCTGACAAAAAATTAGAATGATTCTGAAGTTCAACCTCAATGTTTACATTTTCTGGAACTTGGGAAGAAAATGGAGCCTCACTGTTTGCTTTAGAAACAGTGTTTCATTGCCTTTTCATCTGAGGAAAAACATAAAGTCGGAAGTCAATTTGATTTTGTATGTGTGCATTAAATTCATGTACTTGTCTCTAATGTAAAAAAAAAACAGAACATATGGTAGATAAGAGCATGCCTAATACTATGGTGGTCATGGAGAAGAAACCAGAAGCAACTTTGGATTTTTAACATTTGGGTTCCTGATGTTGAAAAATGTAATGAGTATGCCAAAGCATTGTTCAGAAGTCAAGTTTGAGATGTGTTTTGTAGAAGCATACTGATGTTTTCACTTTATGCTGTCCTTCCAAGAAATGTTTACTTAGTGTCTCCCAGAAGACTTTAACATTGCCAAAAATATGATAAGAATAAAGTCAGAATTTTGAATTCAAACATTTCCAAATTTGAAGCACTTTTGAAGAGAAGCCTCTTTAAAGATAGAATTATAATAGCAAAAGCATTAAGATTGTTAGGATTCATCAAGCTACACAAATAAACAAACAAAACATAGATATAGATAGATAGATGGTAGATAGATTAGTTCTACATTATAGTTTTCATTTTGAGCAATAACCACATAAATATTGTAATGCCTTCTACACTAAAGGCAATGTCTTAATAACTGACCCCATCAACTTAAAGTAGCTTGTCTTCCTCATGATATCTACAATTTTTAAAGGATGCTTATCAGAACTCCTAAATACAATTTTTGAGTGAAACAGTCCAGAAGCTACTGTCTAGAGGGCCTTTCTTTGTCATATTCTCCAGCACTGAATTGACTTGGATGATTTCTACTCGTGCCTAATTTGATTCTTCCTTGATTCTATGAAGCTAAAGAGTTATCCAGAAAAAAGCTGTTACATAAGGGAATTCAAATATCAGAGAGTACAGACTCCTCTCAACTTTTCAGACAAACACCGGGCTTGTTCATCGCACTGTTTAAACTGCTTTCTGAAATTAATTCTCCTACTCAGTACACAGAACCCACCTTGCCACTGGAAGGGTGTTTTGCAATGTGTGGGAAGCCTGAACAATCATCCTACAGGTTCCAAAATGGCCTCTACACCATACTCTTCCCACCCATTAATGCACTTAGGAACATGGAGAAGTTCTTTCTACTACTTCCCTCTTCTGCTGTCTTATTCAGACTCAAGTCTGATTTTTTTTCATAATTTTTAATTATTCATTCTCTTCATCAAGAGAGAGGAGAATACACAGAGTTGTTTCTAAGTCTCTATCAAGGAAAAAACATTGGATAATAAAAAAATCATAAAGTTGTTACTCTAATTTATTTTCTGCTTCTGTGGAATTTGTGAAAATGTTTTCTAATGTCAGTCACCATGCAGTAAGAGGTCTCTAGCCTCAGACCTTGTTCTCACTGCCATACATGCATCTGATAAAAAATAAAATTGAGTAATTTTCCCATATAAAACCTTCCTATGAGGAGCCAGAGCAGCGACACAAGTGGTAGGGCATTTGACTTGCAAGAAGCAAACCCAAGACCAACCATGGTTCAATCCCTAGGCGTCCCATATGGTCCTCCAAGCCAGAAGTGATTTCTGAGCACATAGCCAGGAGTTACCCCTAAGGTCACAGAGTGTGGCTCAAAAACCAAACCAACCAACCAAACAAACAACAACAAAAAACCTCCAATAATACACCAGTATCTAAAAATAGATAAATATTATTTATAGAAAATTACAATAATCACAAATAGCAATGGTTTTTTCACAGATTATCTTCACAGTCCATGTATAGGAACACAGTAGCTTCACCATTAGGTAAATAATTGAATGCCTCCATGATTTTGGAAAACTAAGAATATTTATGTTGAAATTTTCTCTGACCTCCTTAGGATGAACTACACAAATTGTCTCAGGACTGGGCATGTATTTATGTATTTATTGACTTGACAAACATTTACTGAATCTGTATATATCCCAGCCATTCTGCAAGAATTTGGGGATATATTGGACACCAATACAAAAATTGAGTGGCAATTTTTTATTTCATATTTTATATAGCTTTAATGGAGGCTTCTGACTTAGAAGATACAAGTTTCTTAAAAACAAGGGCGGGTGTAGATGGGGTCGGAGAGATAGCACAGCAGTAGTGTATCTGCCTTACACTTAGCTGGTCCAGGATGGACAGTGGCTTGACTCCCCGAATCCCATCTGGTCCCACAAGCCTGCCAGAAGCAATTTCTGAACTCAGAACCAGGAGTCACCCCTGAGCGCAGCTGGGTGTGACCCAAAAACCAAGATAGATAGATAAATAAATAAATAAATAAATGGGGAGAGATTTCAGTAGAAAAATACGATACTAAAAAGAGTGATTAAAAAGTCTTATCTTTTTCACTTATAGAAAGTTAGAGTATAATAATAACATGTATCCTTTACCACAGATTATTGTTGCAGATTAGAGTTAAGAGTGGACATCCCAACACTCTAATGAATATTTACAGAATCCATTCAAAAGATGAAAATGCAAGATCTATGTACTATGAGATTACTATCGCATATCACCCCCATCATGCCAATAAACAAAAAAGACTTGTTTATTAAACAAGATATATGTCTTCAGGTAGAGCTTGAAGTATCATAAAGGTTAGAAAATGCATGACTACAAATGCAAATTCAATTCAAATAAGTACTCTAAGGGTGAGGTTCTAAGAGTTTAAGAAAGAAAACCATAAATTAAATTAATAAAAAAACCATCTAAAATTATGTTGATTTTTAAATATTTCCAATTCTAATCTTAGAATGAAGAAGTATTTAAAATATTTTAAATTTTGAGCAACTATGTAGTATTTATTGGAGTAGAATCAAGAAATTAGTTATTTGGTTAGGTTTAACACAAATGAGGTAATTCTTATTAGATAACCAAATATTTGAATATTTATCCCAAAATATAAACTATAACATTATATTCTTTCAAAAGTCATTATTTTCAGGTTAGTGTTGTGCAGGGGGGTATTCTGGGTGCTGCAGAGGTTATAAAAATGAATCTGTGACAATTTCTCCATTTCTAGACTGTTTCAGTAAAGGCGACTTAACGAATCTGATATTCCCAACATTTGAGCATTTTTCAGAAACTGACAGATCTTTATGCAAATGTTGTTGCCAAGCTGTTTGTAATGGTGAAATTATACTTTGACAGTAACTCTTTAAAATATATTAAACCCAGCTAAGGTTTTTTTGGAAATGTTGCCAATTAAGTGACTTTAATGAGCTTCTTGATGGTAATGTAATTAAAATTCAGATGTTCTAATTGTAAAAAAAATGCAGTTCTGGGAAAATTAACAGTAAAATAAGCAAATGTAAAATGAATTAGGGCTAATTTAAATGGTGATTATGTGGTCTTCTGAGATGATTCTACCAAAACAATGCTTTCAATTATGCTATTTGCAAAAAGAAAGAAGTCAACTAGCAGATATTTTTAATTAATCCAATAAAGCAGATATTTGAGTTTACCCAATAGAACATATTAAAATCTTCTAAACATAATAAATCATCCTCTGTTAGAAAAAATAAGAACAACTAAAACACTGCCTTGGCACTGTGGGCAGGTAATTTGGCAACTTTGAGATAAAATAACTTTAATTCAGGGAGAAATTAGTGGCTGGCAAAAGTTTCTAGTGATCACCTGCTCTAATTCTTGGCATGCAAAACTCACATGTTGGCCATAAACAATTATTTTTGACACACAGGTAATGCCTTTGGCAAGCTAAGTCATTAATTTAACTCTATTGGACTCTAATGAATACTCCACCACTTCCTTTAATCACTTCAAAACACTGATCTGATGGTATATATGTTAGCAAATACCTATTGGTACAACCTTCCTTCTTTCATTCTGATAATATAGTCTATGGAATAAGAGAGGGTTTTCAAAACAAGATCATGTTTACAATGATTTGACAACTCATGTCTTTTCTATAATTATTTTTCATTTACAAAAAAGACGGACACATTTCTAGCCATTAGTAATTGGGAGCAAGTTTTCCCCACTAATACAGAAGGTGTATTTTTGAAATAAATGTCTAAATACAACTTTTCAGATAATAGACATTTTTGGTATATTCTAAAAAGATGTTCATGCACAGGTAATTAATTTTCTTAAAGTTTCTGTTATCATAGGCACTTGGATTAAAATGCATATTACACAGGATTTGCTTATACTGCACTGGCATTGTGCTAAGTTTTCATGTGGGGCTTGAGTGATAGTACAGTGGGAACGGTGCTTGCTTTGCACAAAACAGACCTGGGTTCAATCCTATGTCCAATATTGTCCACTGAACATGTCAGGAGTAACTACTGAGTGTAGAGTCAGCATTAGTTCTGAGTACCATTAGCTGTGGCCCCCTTCTCCTAAAACAGAAATGTTAATAAAAAATGATGTACATTAATATACACATACTCTATTTTGAGGTCATACTTGGCATAATTCAGGGCTTAATCTTATCTTAACATTCAGGGAGCACTTCTAGTAGTGTTCAGAGGAGCAAATGGGGTACAGGAGATTGGATCTAGGTCAGCTATATGTAATCTAAATTATATGTTATGTTATCACTATTCCAATAAATATAAGCATTATTGCTAACTCACTGTATGAACTTACAAAGTTTATTATAGAAATAGATGCATATAGAAAAATGCAGGATAGAGTTCAGTTTTATTTAGAGTTTCAAGCATCCATTGGAGGCCTTACAAGGTATCCTTTCTAGATAAGGGGGATTACCAAACATAAAATAGAATTATAGTAAATCTTAAATAACATAGTTGTTTGAAGGTTTATATTATTTGTGCTTTATAAAGCTAACAGAATCTGGCACATAGTAAATGAGTGCTTTTTAGAGACTCTAGTTATATAAAATTAACCTCTTTTTGTTTGTTTGTTTTTTGTTTGTTTTGGTCACACTGGGCAGCTCTCAGGGGTTCCTCCTGGGTATATGCTTAGAAATCGCTCCTGGCAGACTCAGGGGACCATATGGGATGCCGGGATTCAAACCACCGACCTTCTGCATGAAAGACAAACGCCTTACCTCCATGCAATCTCTCCGGCCCCAAACCAGACATAAATTAACCACTTTTTTTTTTAAATTTTTTTTGTTTTTGTTTTTGTTTTTGGGTCACACCCGGCAGTGCTCAGGGGTTACTCCTGGCTCCATGCTCAGAAATTGCTCCTGGCAGGCACAGGGGACCATATGGGGCTCCAGGATTCGAACTGATGACCTTTTGCATGAAAGGCAAATGCCTTACCTCCATGCTATCTCCCGGGCCCCTAACTAAAAAAAAATTTTTTTTTTGGTTTTTGGGAAATTAACCACTTTTTGACTGTCCCTTTTAATAAATCATTCTCAGGAATTAAGAGTTTAAATCTGAAACAAAGAGTTTAATTCTGATATCAGTTTATTTAGTGTAATTATCAATCACTTGTTTTCAAATTTTTGTTTTAGTTTTTTTTTTTTCAGAATCAATCACTTGTATTTGAATTTTAGTCTTTTCCTGAAACTAAAAAGTCTTACAGGAAAAAACAATAATAAAATAAAGAGAGCCTAATAAACTCAATGACCTTGGTATTTTCTTTTGAATAAGCCTTTTATGTATCTCAATAATTGTTTGAGAAGTCAAATATTTGACCAACTGTGATAAAAATGTCTTTAAATGTGCTGTTGATGGCCAAGGAGACACTTCTTGCCAAGTGTTATGCATAACCTGCAAAACACACCACATGCCTTCATCTGGTTTTATCACCACCATTTCTGTTGCTCACCAAATTCCAATCATATTGAACCCCTTTCTGCTAGTGTGTGTGTTGTGTGTTTGTGCATTTGTATGCATGTATATTTCTGTCTCAGTGTTGGAATGTAGTTAACTTAAATTTTACTTTCCTGTGTCATTGTCCCCTCAGGTTCAGCTTAGCTGTCAGTACCTTAGAGACAATTTTACTTACTGGACTTTAATAGCTCATTCTTTCTTATGTCATATTACTATGACATAAATCCGGATAACTCATAATGCTTTGAATCATGACAGTGAGACCAGTGAGGCTATATTCATATTATTCCTGTGGAAAAACAACTTGTTTTTGATATTTCTTTCTGCTAAGGTTTATTTTTAATTTAGTCATACAATTGTGCTGGGGTTCAGGGGTCTCAAACTCGCGGCCCATGGGCTGCAAATGGCCATCCGTACAACATTTTGTGGCCCTGCCCTAGAGGAATCTTATTTTGTTTTGTTTTAGTTGTTTAGGTCACACACCCCCAATGTTCAAGGCTTACTACTGACTTTGCACTCAAGGGTCATCCCAACTTTGCCTCCTGTGGCCCGCAGGTAAATTGAGTTTGAGACCCCTGGAGGACTTATTCCCAGCCTGTATTTAGAATCAACCCTGATAGTACTCAGCTATATGCAAGTGCTCAGACTAAAATTAGAGTCAACTACATACAAAGCAAATACATCAACACCTGTATAGCTCTCTTTTTTATTTTTGCTTTTCAAGAACATTTTTTCTTTTATTCAGTATTCTAATTTTGTTATTTTTATCAAAAGAACATTCAAAATAATTTATTCACCAACCTACTGTAAGTAGAAATTCTTATAACTATGCTAACTGTGGGAGAATGTTTTATAATTTACTGTTACTCATATTGTTAAGCAATCAACATTATATATTACTTTTGCTTGATAAATAAAGACTTTTACTTCAGAATAATTTTCTTTTTCAAGAATATACATAAAAAAATAAAAGTTGCCTTGACATCAAACTATGCTTTTCAATACTAGACTCTGTTTAATGGTGCTTCTGTATTGTTAGAAACTTAAAGTCATAATACTTAAATGTGTTTTCTTGATAGCACTTATAAGCATATGACTGTAATTTTTATATATGTGCTTGTTTTCTCATTTAAATATGAGCAGCTAATAAAGCATTGACCCTTTTTGTCTTTCTATCTCTCTGTACCTGGCCTCTAACAAGTGCCTAGAACAAGGCAAACGAAGATCAAAAAATATTTCTTAATTGTCTTCCAATTTTTCTGAAATATAAGAACAAGTAAAACTAGAACCTTTATGTGTGATCACTCTCTTTCTGTATCTTAACTTACAATTGGAACTTGTTTTTCCCTAAAATCTGAAAAATAAACTCCTGAAGCAACAGAAAGGCAGGCAAAAGGGATAAAGCAGAGCAATGAATCTGGCCAGAAATCTAAATGAGATTGGTCTTTGATACAAGAGAAAAATTAAATTAGGAAATAGAAAAATAGTGACTCCTATTCCATCTCAGATATTAGCTGTCTCTCTATGTATGTATCACTGCAGATTGAGAAAGTTTGGCACAAAATTTTCTGACTGGAAAAGTCAAATAAATCTCTAGAAATGCTATTAATTACTCTAACAGCTTTTATTTGATGAAACAGTATCTTTTTAAGAAATCATATTTTACCTAATAAATGAATTTCAAACACTAATTGGTTTCTTTCACATTCAGAAACCAGATAGCCACATCCTTTACTGTCCTGGCTCTTGATGGGCCCAAATTCTCAAAGTCCAGTTTACAAATTCCTTTAAATTCAGATGAAACTCATCTAAAATGAGTCAATGAACTTAACTTTCAAAATTTAGATCATCTTGCTCTAGCTGACAACTCAACATGAGTGAATAGAACTTACTAAGATTGGTAAGGATGAGTATATTCTTGTGTAGGTGAAAACTGCTAAGCAGATTCAAGTTCTGATTCTTGTGATCTGGGCATGTCCCTCTTCTTCCTGAGATTAAATTACTCCTTCTGAATACTACAAATACTAGACTCATGGCTTTCTTGTTTGTTTGTTTGTATCTACCAAGCAGCACTCTTAGGCTAACCTAGTAAAGTGGGAAATGAGACATGTGCTGTTTCTCAGTATCTATGGTACCAGGGGTTAATTGATACTGCACATGGTAGTCTAGCCATGTCTTTGCAGAGATCAAAATGAGGTTGGCCACATACAAAGCATGTGTCTTAATCCCAATATTGTCTCTGTGATTTCCCGACACAGGGTCTTTATTGTATTTTATTTTATTTTTAGTCAAGCAAAACAAATTTTATTGAAAAAAATTAAAAAAATATATGAGGGGCAGAAAGAGAAGTTTGAAAGGTAAGGACAGGGGAGAAAGAAGTTTGTGTTCAAGAGAAAACATAGACTACTCCAGATAGGAAAGCAAGCTAACAGAGAAAGACTTTTGGGAAAAGGTTAAATACAATTTCTGTGAATTATCTCATATACAATTTCTTTGAATTCTCTTAGCCTGAAGATATTGTCTTGGTCTGCATCTCTAAAATTAATCTTGGCATTATCTTAGAGAGCCATTCACTCTTGACAGTTCATTTCTATTCTTTTCATGACCTTAAGATTTTGGTGTCGTTTCTTCTTTTCTGAGAAATGCACCCTTGGCTGGTAGTGCCTCAGTTTTTTCTGTTCATGGATGAGGATATGCATACCAAAGAGAT
>PVKC010033794.1:0-13845 GCA_004027635.1 Crocidura indochinensis | reverse complement strand
TTCCAGGAAAGTTTTGATTTCCATTTTGATTTCATCTCGGACCCACTGGTTGTTCAGTATTAAGGTGTTTAATTTCCAATTGTTAAAGTGTTTCTTCTGTGTGGCTTTGTAGTTCACATCTAATTTCAGAGCCTTGTGGCCATCAAAGGTAGCCTGCGAGATTTCTATCCTTTTGATTTTATAGAGGTATGTTTTTTGTGTCAGCATGTAGTCTATCCTGGAGAATGACCCATGTGCATTGGAGAAGAATGTGTATTCAGGTTTTTTGGGATGGAGTGTCCTATATATATATATATATATACTAGTCCTCTTTCTTCCATTACTCTTTTCAGGGCTAGTACGTTTTTGTTGGGTTTCAGTCTGGTTGACCTATCAAGTGTTGATAGGGCCATGTTGAGGTCTCCCACAATTATTGTTTTATTATTTATTTCTTCTTTCAGATTTGTCAGTAATTGTAGTAGATAATTTGCTGGTCTCTCATTGGGTATATATATGTTTAATAGTTTGATTTCTTCCTGTTGCACATATCTTTTGATTAGAACATAGTGTCCATCTTTGTCCCTTACCACTTTTCTGAGTATAAAGTTGGTGTCATCAGATATTAATATGGCCACCCCAGCTTTTTTAAGGGGGCTGTTTGCTTGGAGGATTTTTCTCCAGCCTTGATTTTGAGTCTATGTTTGTTCTGAATATTCAGATGTGTTTCTTGTAGACATCAGAAGGTTGGATTCATCTGATTGACCCATTTTGCTACTCTATGTCTTTTAATTGGTGAATTTAGTCCATTGACATTGAGGGAGATGATTGTCATAGGATTTAATGTCATCTTTGTAGATAAGTTTGCTGTGTTTGTTGGTCTTTTTACTTACAGTAGACCTATCAGGTTTTCCTTTAAGGCTGGTTTATCATTTGTGAAGATTCTGAGCTGTTGTTTATCCATAAAGTTATGTATTTTTCCTTCAAACCTGAATGTGAGTTGGGCTAGGTGCAGTATTCTTGGTGAGACATTCATTTTATTTAGTCTTGTCACAATATCCCACCATTGTCTTCTGGCCTCGAGAGTTTCTTGTGACGTGTCTGCACTAAGTCTTAGGGATGCTCCTTTGAATGTAATTTCCCTTTTTGATCTTGCTGCATTCAGTATTCTATCTCTATCTGTGGGATTTGTCATTGTAATGAGGATGTGTCTTGGGGTGTTTTTCTTTGGGTCTCCTTTAGCTGGTACTCTTTGGGCATGCAGGATTTGATTGCATGTAGTCTTTAACTCTGGGAGTATCTCTTTGATAATGTCTTTGACAGTTGATTCTTCTTGGAGATCTCCTACCTGGGTCTCTGGGACTCCAGTGATTCTTATGTTATTTCTGTTAAGTTTATCAAAGATTTCTATTTTCATCTGTTCACATTCCTTGAGTACTTTTTCCATTGCCTGTTCTCTTAAGATTCTTTTCCATTTTCTTCTGTTGTTTTGAGTTTTTCTGCATCGCATCATCCAGTATTCTGATTTTCTCCTCAGCTGATGATATCCTGCTGGCAAGGCCATCCATTGAGGTTTTCAGTTGACCCACCGTAATTTTCAGATCTGTTATTTCAGTTTGAAGTTTTCTGATTTCTGTCTTTGTGTTCTGTTCAGATTGCTTTATGCTTTCTTTCACTTCTTGAAACATCTTCCATATTGCTATTTTAAGTTCCTTGTCTGAGAGGTTAATCAGGTGGTTGGGATTTATTAGATCATCGGAGATTTCATCTTCATTTTCAGTGCATGGGGTTTGCCTGCAAGATTTCACCATTGTCACGCTTGCAATGTTGTTTTTCCTGTGTGTTGTGGTGGGGTTTATTGGTTAGAAAGAGTGCGCTGCCACGAAGCAAAGCGAAGTGACCGCACTCTTCTGTTGCCACTAGTTGACAGATAGGCAGAAAGAGGGGACATTTCTCTTGAATCCTCTGCGTGATCAGAGTCTCAGCTGGGCGGGGCCTCCGCAGGCCAGAGAGCTCAGCTTATTGCACAGTGACCCCACCACCAAGTTACTTAAGTCAGCTTTGGAATGCAGTTTTTTGGGGGGTGCTGGGAAGACCTTCAGGATTCACACACAAGCAGACAGACAGAAAGAGGGGACATTTTCCTTAAATCCTCAGCGTGGTCAGAGGCTCAGCTGGGCGGGGCCTCCACAGGCCAGAGAGCTCAGCTTATTGGACAGCAACCCCACCACCAAGTTACTTACAGGCAGCTTCGGAATGCAGTTTTTTGGGGGGAGCCGGGTGTGACCCAAAAACCAAAAACCCCCCAAAAAAATCAAATACAGGAGTCAAATACACAAGCAGTTAATCTCTTATCTTTAAAAAAAGAGCTTTCTATACCTTTAATATGTTCATTGATGATACAATAATATTCACAAATATACTTACTACTGAACTTTTTCTTCCTTTTTTAGTTTATCTATTTGCTTTCTACTTTTATTAATAACTTTGCTTTCTGTCATCTTGAAACAATTGTATTATGATCAGTTATGTCAATTATGTGATTCACTTTCTTTAAATAAATTTAAACAAAGGAAAATAAGAATAAGTACAGATTTAAAGAGAAAAAAATAGAAAACAATTAGACAAGCCAACATGTGTGTTTGTAGTGTTAAAAAGGGACGAACCTAATATCCACTCTAGGGTCAACAAAAATTGAACTATGAGAGCCAAACTTTAACAATCAAAACTTAAAATGGGTCTATTTTGCTGGCAGGGGGCAGGGGCAGTGGCATGGGTTGCACTGTGATATCATTGGTGGAGAAGGTTGACACTGGTGATAGGACTGTTACACCGTATCTCTGAAACCTAACTGAAGAATTTTGTAAATAATAATTGTTTCTATAAAATAATTTAAATGATAAAGACCATATATAGCAATCTCACAGTCAGATTCTCTCATTCTTAATGATAAAAATCAGAAATCATTGTTTCTGAGATCAGGCACAAAGCAAGGATCCACTGTCTCACTTCTACTCAATACATTATAATACTTTTATTCAATATATTATAAGAAGTCTTGATTAAATCTAACAATCAGGCAAGAAAAAAATAAAAAATGAAGTCAAATCATCACTATTTGCAGGTGATATGGTGATAATCATAGAAAACCCTTAAGAGTTCACAAAAAAACCTCATAAAACAATAATACTTCACTAACAACTATTATGAAAATGGAAATAAATGCCTGTTTTGAATACAGGAAAAGGATGGGGGAGAAAGAAATGGAAGACATTGGTGGTGGTAATATTGCACTGGTGAAACAGGGGTGTCCATTTTTATAATTAAAGTCCAACTACAAATATGTTTGTAATCATGGTCCTTAAATAATGAATTAATTATAAAAGGAAAAATAAATCAATATACCAAACTAGCTGGCTGCAAGGTCAGTACTGAAAAATTGGTTTCATTTTGCTATACAAAACATGAGTCAGAAGAAAATAATCTCAAGGAGTCTATTCCATTTAATATAGCATCCAAGAACATCAAGTAATAGGAGTCAGCTTAACAGAATATGTGGGATATCTTTGTTAACTTTAAAGCACTTAGGAGATCAACGACCTTAAAAAAAAATCTATGATCATGTTTTATAAGAATCAACATTGTTAAAATGACTATCCTGGGGCCAGAGAGATAGCATGGAGGTAAGGTATGCCTTTCACGCAGAACGTCGGTGGATTCAATCCTGGCATCCCCATATGGTACCCTGAGCCTGCCAGGATCAATTTCTGAGCATAGATCCAGGATTAACCCCTGAGCGCTGACAGGTTTGACCCAACCCCCCCCAATGACTATCCTGCCAAAGTTATAATATATAATCAAGTAAATTCATCTGACAACCATCATCCAGAATCTAGATAATTTGGTAATAATTTTGCATGGAAACAGAATAAACAATGAATTACTAAAGTCATATTAAATATAATAAATGTGGAAGTAATTCATTATCTGATTTGGAACAGTATTTTTGTGGGGGGAGGCTACATCTGGCAGCACTCACATGTTACTCCTGACACTGTGCTCAGAAATTGTTCCTAGTTTGAGGGAATTATATAGGATGCCAGGTGACCAAACCAGTGTTCATCCTGGGTTAGTAGTTTGCAAGGCAAATGCCCTACCACTATGCTATCTCTCCTGTCCTGATTTAAAACAGTATTATAAAACTATAGTGATTGAACCTTTAATGCATTATAATAAGTATAGGATCTCTGGTGGAATCGAATACCCATGACAAAGTCACATTAACATGGACAGTCAAATTTTGATAATGGAGCTGAATTCATGAAATGCATTAAATAGGGGGCCGGGCGGTGATGCTGGAGCTAAGGTGCCTGCGCTAACCTAGGACGGACCGCAGTTCAATCCCCCGGTTCCCCATATGGTCCCCCGTGCCTGCCAGGAGCGACTTCTGAGCGAATAGCCAGGAGTAACCCCAGAGCATGACCGGGTGTGGCCCAAAATCAAAAAAAAATGTATTAAATAAAGATAGCCTTTTAAAATATTCCTGGGGTAATTTGTAACTACATGTAATAATTTAAAACTTGACCCATATATCATAACTTACACGAAAGTCAATTCAAAGTGTTTCAGAGGCCTGGAGATCTAAGCATAAACTATAAAGTATTTTTTTTGGAAAACATTTGCAGAATGAATCAAGATCTGACACCACTGGTAAAGGCATCAAAATAAAAAATGGACACAAGGGACTACAGCATGTTAAAGAGCTTCTACGTGGCAAAAATAATTGGGGCTGAAACACAAAAATAGCTAACTGAAGGGAAACGTAAATTATTCTCATTCAACAATTCAGATCAAGATATTATAAAGCATTAAAAAAGATGACCTAAATACAAATTCAAAAATATTATCAAAAATAGTTAGAGGAATTGGATAGACACTTCTCAGAGAAGGGTAAGCAGGTTGATAGTAAACACATGAAAAAGTGTTCAGCATTAGTTGTCCTAAGGGAAGTTCAAATCAAGACAACAATATGATACCTCACACCATTGAGACTGGTACATATCAAAATATAGTAGAGGGTCAGTATATAGCACAGTGTATAGGGCATGTGCCCAACCAGGTTTGATCCTCAACATCTCTTATGGTCTCTTAAACCTTCCAAGAATGAATACTTAATGCAACGCCATTATTCACTCCTGAGCATTGCTGTGTGTAGCCCCAAACAAAAAGAATGAAAAGAAAAATATCTGTAATGGCAAGGATATGGTGAAAAAGGAACTCAAATCCACTGAATATGGGAATGTTGTCTGGTTCTATGCTTGCCCCAAAACAATAATTCAGAACCTTAGAAAATTTAGAATTAAACTGTAATATGAGCCAGAAATTCCACTTTTGTGTATTTATTCTGAGATTAAAAAAATTCAACAGGGCATGTTCACACAATTATTTATTTGTGCATTGGACACATAATACTACTATATGGAATAAACTTAGGTGTGGGCCAAAGATAAATTGATTATAAAAATGTGATACATATACACAATTTAATACTATGGAGCTGCAAGGAATGATGGAATGACTCAATTTGTTGCAATTTCATTGTAATTGGATGATATATTGAGTGAAGTAAGACAGAAGAAATAAGATAAAAGTTTGGGTGATCTCAATTATTTGTGGTATATTAAATACTTGTATTAGGAAATACAGTGTAGTTAAGGGGTGATTAAATAACTATTAAATGATTATTACTATAAATATAAGAGGCCATTATCTCTTTATTTCCAACTAAATATTAAAAATATATATAGTGAAGTTTTGAGATAAGATATGTGTACTATAACCCTAACTCAGGTCAGTCTTTAGATTTTTTTTCCTGCCTCCTCTCCCCTCTCAGACTTTATTTTCAAACACCATGGGGGTAGTTAGTAGTAGCCAGGGAATGACAGGGCTGAACACAGCCACATCTTCGATTGCTTTTACAGAATTGCTCACCATGTTGGTTCATGATTGCTGATGATAACCTGAAACCTCTTGAGCACTGATTGAGAACCTAAAACAATTAGTTTTAAAAATAATATAAAATAAAGAGTACAAATTGGACAATTTTTATGCTTGATTTAATCATATTATATAAAATCAGTCACTCTATAGTATTTGTTGGTGATATTGCTAGAACTTAGTCTATTAATATGCTGTGTAAAATACTACTTTTAGAATAAAGGTAACTATATATTCAGGATATAAAGACTCACAGAAAATTAAATTATTTTACACTGAAATGTAAAAATACAAATTAACCTACTTTCACATAAAAATCACTAAGATAAATTGTCAGTGATTAAGGTTTTTCCTTAAAAAATTAGTTCACTGACTCAAACATAACTGTCAGAATTAAAATAAATTTATTTCTCTTAAGATTCACTTGTAGAAATCTTAGAATTTGGGATTCAAATGCTAATAACCAGATAATCTATCTCTTCATCTCACATTTCTCAGAACCATTCAATCATCATAGATACATCTATGCTTTGATTCATTAGAATTACAATCCCCAGGCCATATAAATCATTAAGTTTATACATCTGTACATCTAAAAAGATAGGAATATATTGCTTTCTCTTTTCTCAGAATAAAAATTTTGTTATTAGATATTATGTTAATGTCTTGAATGTCATTTACTTAAATTGTGATGTGTTTATAATTTATATTTGTCCAAAAGTAAAAATAAATTTTATTATATTTTTATATTGTTCTTCAAAAATATTTTGTCAATGTGAGTAGATAAAAAGTCCTTTTCTAAACATTTATTCTATTTTATTCAAATATTGCAAGGTCATGAGAATTTGTCAGTTTTAAACTCTTTATTTTGAAGCTGAGAAGTATGTCCATTTTCTATTAAACACTAACATTTGTGAAAAGAATTTACATATTCTTTGATGGTAAATGCCAATGCTACATGTAAATCCTGTGTTTGAAATTAATAAGAAATTAGGGGCCAGAACTGTGGTGCAGGAGTAGGACATTTCCCTTGCACACTGCTAACCTAGGTTGGACCATGGTTCGATCCCCAGGAGTCCCATATGGTCCTCAAGTCAGTAGCGATTTCTGAGCGCATAGTCAGGAGTAACCCCTGAGCATCACTGGGTGCCACTCAAAAGGCAAAAAACAAACAAAAAATAATCAGTAATAGCAAAGAAAAGAGGAAATTTATTCTATATAAGAGAAAAACTAAATTTCCCTAATTATTGACATGCAAATTATTTATTTAAAATACATTTTGTGGGGGAAAATATTCTTGGAGTCTACTTTATATAGGTAAAAGATAGGGCTAGATGAGTTATTGTAGCATGAGATTAAAGATATATTTAAAGAATGATAATTTGAGTGACTTAGCATAAACAAAACAAAATCCAATGAAAAAGATAGAAAAGCATTAAGTGTTTCAATAGACTAGTTCACTAAAGAAGATGAGAAGCTTCTGCACCTCAAAGGAAATAATGCCTAAGATACAAAAGCCACCCACACAATAGTAGAATCTATTCTCCCAATTCTCATCAGATAAGGGTCTAATATCTAAGATATATAAAGTACTGACAGAACTTAACAAGAAAATAACATCAGGGGTCCACGAGGTGGCGCTAGAGGTAAGGTGTCTGCCTTGCAAGCGCTAGCCAAGGAAGGACCTTGGTTCGATCCCCAGGCGTTCCATATGGTCCCCCGAAGCCAGGGGCAATTTTTGAGCGCTTAGCCAGGAGTAATCCCTGAGCATCAAATGGGTGTGGCCCAAAACAACAACAGCAGCAGCAACAACAACAATAATCTAACCCCATCAAAAAATGCGGCGAAAAATGACATTTTCTCAAAGAAGAAATACAAATGGCCAAAAGGCATATGAAAAAATGCTCCACATCACTAAACATCAGGGAGATGCAAATCAAAACAACAATGAGGTACCATCTCACACCCCAGAGACTTGCATACATCAAAAAGCACAAGAACTATCAGTGCTGGCTGGGTTGTAGAAGAAAGGAACTCTCTTTCACTGCTGGTGGGAATGACATCTAGTCCAGCCTTTATGGAAAACAATATGGTAATTTCTCTTAAAACTGAAAGTTGAGCTCCCATTTGACCCAGCTATACCACTCCTAGGGATATACCCTAGGAACACAAAAATCCAATACAAAGATCCCTTTCTCACACTATATTTATTGCAGCACTTTTTTTTTTTTATAATAGCCAGACTTTGTAAACAACCATGATGCCCTTCAACAGAAGAATGGCTAAAGAAACTGGTACATATACAAAATGGAGTCTTATGCAGCTATCAGGAGAGATGAAGTCATGAATTTTCCTATACATGGATGTACATGGAATGTACTATGCTAAGTGAAATTAGTCAGAGGGAGAGAGAGACACACAAAATAGTCTTATTCATCTATGAGTTTTTTTTAAAGAAAAATAAAGACATTGAAATAATTCCCAGAGTTGAGGGATGGAAGGACTGGCTCAAGATATGAAGCTCACCACAAAGAATGGTGAGCGCAGTTAGAGAAATAACTATGCTGAAAATTACCTATCATAACAATGTCAATGAGTGAGGGATGTAGAAAACCTGTCTCGAATACAGGCGGGGAGCGGAGAGGGCTGAGAGGGGGGCACTGATGAATGGGAGGTTGCATGGGTGAAGGGGGGGTGTTTTTGTTATGACTAAAAGCCAAATACAATTTTATTTGTAATCATGGTGTTTAAATAAAGAAATCATTGAAAAAATGAAAAGAAAAAGATTTAACATTGCTGATAATTAAATGTGTGACAAAATTCAAACTTTGTTGGGAATCCAGGGAAAATAAAACATGGATGAAAATTAAATGCATGATAAATAAGAATAGAAAATAGAGATCCAACCAATGAATTAATTTTAAGTGTTGCTGAAGAAGATATGCAAGCATAACTAAACAGTGTAAATATAATTATAACACTACAAATCTGTGCCTATGGGGAAAAACTGCAGTTATTGATTTTGCTCTAATATTATGGAAAAAGAAAAAAATTGACCCAGTTCAGGTTGATATAAAATATAGTATTCTAAATATTTTAAGAAATATATAGTAAACTTTTTAAAATAAGTAGATGCCTACATAAATAAAAATTTTATTGCATAATAATATAAAGCAGCAGTGTCTTTGATAATGAAGTGGAAATTATTGGAAACATTAGTTTAAATACTCAATTATGTAACTCACTGTTTTTTAAGTGTGCTGTATATAATCTTATTTAAATTTTAGAAAGAACCCTGTGACAGACTTAATGTTACCAAAACCTTTAGCTTACAAAATAGGTTTTCTACTAAGAAGTATTATTTAATAAAAATAAATTGAAGTTAAACAAATGACAGAAACTCTGCATTTACTCCTGTGACATATCCGCTGGATTTATTTTTAAATAACCTGAAATATTAATATAAGTAATTTAAAATATATTAAATTTCATTTGACTTAGATAATTATAAAATTAAGTTCTTAATAACAATACTTAGAAATTTTAAAATATATTTTAGTCAGTACATAAAATTACTTAGTAACAAATCAAACTAAACATGAAATTCACTGTAATATGTTGTTGTGAAGTACACTGGTATGTCTGATGTTAGTTTTGAAGACTTGAGTGGTTCAAAAGAAGTCTGAGAAATATATGGTTGTCTGTCTTTCTCCTTTATGTTGTAATGTTAACTTCATTTACCAGAACAAAATCTGCTCTGCAAGAATGAGGCACAGAATCACTTCAGTATAGCCATAGACTTATAAATTTGTAACGATATGTGATTCAAAGAAAAAAAGATTATAAACTGCTCAATTGTGTCCACAAAGCCTTTTCTGAACCAATAAATCTTCACTTAGGTGTTTAAAATTTACGCGTGAATGAAAAAAATCTTTACTTAGACATTGTTAATAATTCTCTACCAAATATATTTAAATTCCTAAATTAATTTTCCAGAAAACTTTTAGGAACCCTGTAACTACTCTGTCAGTAAAGTCACATCCTATGTCCAGAAGGTGCCAGAATATTTAATCTTGGGCTCAGTCACATGGGTTAACTGTATGATGCAACTTTCTGTTTTATTTATGTCAAAGACTGTAATGTGACAAATCAATTTGGTTTTTATATTTATACTTAAAAATAATCACTTGCTCTCATACAATAGTCATCTATTAGCAAGTCAACTATTATAATTAGGTTACAAATCAGTTAAAGTGGTAGATTCCTTTTTTTTTTTTCAGAATTATATGTAGGATTCTTCCCAAAATCCCACTCAAATGTTTTATAAATTTCATTAAAAATGTCCTTCAAAATTGAAACATTTGCTTTGTTTTAGATATGACAAATATTTACTATAAAATATTTTATCTACAAAACATCACCATTCAACATTTAATTATTCATGGAAACAAAAACCAAAATAGAATTTTGGTGCCTTGAGGAATATATGTAAAAATGATTTAGTTGCTTAGCAACATAAAAATAGATAAGAAAATTTGTATACTATTTAGCTATAAAAAAGAAAGGCTACTTGCTATTTTTTTTCTCGCAGCCTATTAGATCCAGCATGACTTGTGAACAGGGTTTTGACAGTCAGGAGATGTGACTGTGTTTAAGATTCCTTTTTCCAGTCACTAGTTCATTGTCAGCAGCAGCTACAGAGCAGCTTTATGTGCATTCAGAGACTGCCAGAAAATTAGTTCTGCATGACTGATTCAGCAATGTAACTCAGAGAAAGGATCACCCATTTCCTCAAGAAATTATTTATTTCTTCTTGTGATAATAATACTGAACATTATAATTTTATTGTAAAAATAGCATGTCAGGGTATTTCCTGGAAAAATTAAGTTTACTCCTAAGACCATGAACCATACTATAGACTATGAATGTAAATGTAACTTGTTAAGCTTTTCTTTGTTTTCCTTGTGAGCCTGACAGTTGTTCGCTTATTTAATATTGTCAAACTTTCCAAACTATATAAGAAAATGAAGAAAGAAAATGTAAGTTAAATGAATTCAGGGGGAAAATGAAGATTTAACACTAGCAACAGCTAAAACTAAGCTAATCTTTAAAATTAAGGAAAATAGGTTTGTTTCTGTTTTACAAAGGAGAAAAAAATAGCACCTTAAGAATTCCTGTCTAGATTAGTCAGTAAAATAGATTTCAAAGTAAATTAATAATGTTTCAATCTGCACTATTACCCTATTCCAGTATACAGACATCACATATATACTTTCCCCAAATCACTTTTTAATCTTTTTTTTATTGCAAGGAAGTATTAAAATCCCTGTACAAGATTCTGTAAGTAAATATTGTCTATCTCTTAATTAACCTCAGTTATTTATTAGCGATTAGTTTATTAGGATTAGTTTACTCCCATTGACAGCAATTATACATGCAGTTGCAAGTAGTTCTAGAATAACTTTAATTGTATATAAATGTCTATCATGTATGTTAAATATCCCTAAGTGTACTACATGCCCATGTATATACATTTACTTCTTGGAACTCATGCAAACTATGACAGTAAACGTCTCACTGTCTATCTACCCACATCTAAATATTTATACATAGATATCACTTCTACAGATTTCAGCAAAATTACTCTGTCACTCATTAGACCTTAGAAACTTACACTACACTATCAATAATCTATAAAATGAGTAGAACATTTAATTCAACACAAATGTATTAAGAACTTTATGATTCAAGCAGTACTATAGTAAAAACATACAGAAAATCTGTTCTTACCCTGAAGCTTGTTCACTTAACAACATAAAAGTTATCAATTTTACATCTGTCATAATTTTAGGTGAAAAAATATAAGAACATCAAGCAAACTTAATTTTAAATTTCTTATGATAGCATAAGAATAGAACAGAATTTCTGTATGATGATATTTTAAAATCGATCAAGTTCTATTTTATGATAAAATAATGGATTTCCTAGATCAAGAGTATCCAGAAATATATAATATTTTTCTGGTCATGATTCTGCCCAGTCAAGAATCTGACACAAAATGGCTTACTAGGAACACTTAGTCTCCTTTTAAATATATTAGTCTCCAAAGTAAATGTTAACTCATAGATTAGCCTAAGGAAGACAGCAAATTATTTCTAGAAAGATCAGTTGTTTTATCTTAAGTTTATAAGTGACAGAGAAAAAGTTACAAGAAACACCAAAAAAAGTAACAACACTGGTATTCAGCAATCAACTTCAGGTAAGGATATTAATCATTAAAATGGTCTAAAATTAATGTTTTTTTATTTTTTGAAATGTATGATATCTCTTAAACAGTGCAGTCTTAATTTTTGATTCATTTCTTTACAGACATCCTTTGAACACATTCATTCTCTAAACCTATAAGAAATTACAAAATAAATCAAATTTAGAAAAGTACTTGAAATTTTGAAATATTGAGATGAGTGTGAAAGCAGTATTAGTATGATTCAATTATAATAATTAACATTGTCAAATTCTATATAATAACTAGAATATTTGCTTGTGAATATTAGGTTTTAATGTGAAGCTAGGAAGGGAATATTTTTGATAAATTTTAAGTTCCTACATGCATATTATCTATAATCATCAGGAATATCTTCAACAAGTTTGCAATTTAAATATTGCACAAGAATACTAGTGGCCAGAGTGGTGGCACAAGAGGTAGGGTGTTTGTCCAACCCCTGAGTCATTCTTTGTTTAATGTCAACTCTGCCAACTCTTTATGATCCACTTACACTCGCCACTTAATAGCTGCACACTTTATTTTTCTTTCCTTCAAAAAAATTCTGCTTATTTATTTTGGAAATCTTTATAATTATAGGTAGATTTTTAAAATCTTATAACTGGAAATTTTCATTTAGAAATTATATTATTATAATATAAAGTTTCATTATGGAAATTGTAACAATATAATGTCAATTTTTAATGGCTCAGTGTTATTTTAAAGTCTAAATTTCAAAAAGTTTTAAGCATAATGCCTTGTAAACAGTGCATCAATTGGCTAGTGAATAAAAAATATCATTATTTTGCATATATTTATTTCTTCTTCCTTTCCTCTATAGTTGTCATGTCTTTGTCAAAAAATAAAACATAGATGCTAAAAAGGAAATATATTTTTGCAATATATGTTCTTTTTATCTATTTATTTCATTTTTAAGATAAAAGCATTAATTTTAAAATAGGATAAAGTTATTTACTTTACATCTATTTTAAATAAAAATAGACTACTTATTGTTATAAATGCATAATTCTGTAGTTGAAAGAACCAGTTTAAATCACTTTGGTTGAGTTTATTTAATTTTTAAATTAAAATATAACATGAAATTATAAAACAACTCAGATTATCAATGATATAAGCTACAGATCAATTCTTACTCTTAAAATAAATGCCAAAAACTTATGTAAAGGTATATTTTAGACTAACCTGCTAAAACTTTTCTTTTTCTTTATTTTCTGACAGGTGTCATAAACCTGCTAGGGCAGGTAACATTTATGTAGTATAGATTGATAATTGTGCATTGCTTAGTCATTAAGACTTTGTGACTAGAGGTTTAGATGGTATTCTGGATCTTCTACAGCTTAAACCATATTTTTTTTATTAATATTCCTTTTATTGGGCAAATGATTAAGATGAATGAACATATTTTTAGTATATTTTTAATTTAAGTAACATGATCATAGTTGGGTTACAGTTATAACCAGAACAACCCCCCTTCACCAGTGTAACATTACCCCCTCCCCCCTTCCCATCCCCTGCCTCTAATTGGGACAGGCATTCTACTACAGTTATTTGTTTTTAAGTTCAGTAAATTGTATATTTTTTCCTTAAAG
>PVKC010033793.1:0-13871 GCA_004027635.1 Crocidura indochinensis | reverse complement strand
CGCGGTACCTGGTCGCCGGCGCCCAGGCCGGAGTAGCCGTGCGTCACCAGCTCCCAGTGCAGGAAGCAGACGAGCGCGTCCTGCGCGCAGGTGAGGGAGGGCGCGGCCGACGCGAACAGCACCTCCAGGCCCGCCATGTCCGCCCGAGGCGGGGGATCCGACGCCTCCGCTCCGCTGCTCCTCCGGTCCCGCCGGCGCTGCACCTACGGCCAAAATGGAGAGACCCGCCGGGCAGCTGCCGGAAGTGGCTGCTGCCGGAAGTGGCTCCCGGCGAAGGTGCAGCGCCCCAGCTGCCCGGCTAGAAAACCCGAGCCCGGCGCTTTGAGTTCCGCCCGAGGGGAAAGGAGAGGAGGCAGGACCATAAGGCCAACAGCACTTCTTCCAAAGGTGCCTGAAAGTGTCCTCACCTCAAAGTAAAAGACAATTTTTGCAATAATCCTCAGAGAAGAAAGAGAGGAGGGCTGGAAGGCCCAACTCACTACAGGAAGCTCACCACAAATGGGGATGAGTGCATTTAGAGAAATAACTACCCTGAGAAATATCATAACAAAGTGAATGAATGAGGGAAGTAGAAAGCCTGTCTAGGGTAAAGGCAGGGGTGGGGTGGGGAGGAGGCAGATTTGGGACATTGGTGATGGGAATGTGGACTGGTGAAGAGTGGAGTTCTTTATATGACTGAAACTCAACTACAACCCTATTTGGAATCAAGGTGTTTAAATAAAGATATCAAAAAGAAATAACATATTAAATTAAAAACAAGAATTAACAAGAGTGATGAGTGCATTAGAGAAATAACTACATTGAGAACTATCATAACAAAGTGAATGAATGAGGGAAGTAGAAAGCCTGTCTAAAGTATAGGTGGCGTGGAGTGGGAAGGAGGGAGATTTGGGACATTGGTGATGGGAAATTTCCATTGGTGAAGGTGGGTGTTCTTTTCTTTACATGACTGAAATCATACAACTACAGTCATATTTGTAATCACGGTGTTTGAATAAGGATATTAATAAAAATACACCAGCTGGGTCTATTTAATTTTTCTGAGCTACTGACTGCCCAGCCTCAGAATAATCCAGGTATTCGTATGCCAAGTGGGGGGAGGGGTTAGGAAAAAGGTAACTGTTGGCACAGAGTAACTGGTAGCACTTCTGAAGTGCCCACTGACTCTAGGTTGTTTGCTTTTATTCTTTTACTTACCTACTCCTCAACAGCCTAACCCTGTAAAGTTGACATTGATCATTCCATTGGTCAGATGAGTGAAACAGGCACTGTGGTGACCAAGATGTTACAGCCAGCCTGGGAGTAGTGCAAGAACAGAACAGTTTGGACCCTAGAATAAAACCAGTACAAAGTAAAGTTTTGTGTGCCCCCAAACTTTACCTTTCTATCAACCATTCTGAGGTCTGTTACATGATCCTCTATCTTCCTTTGCCCCTGACAAAATTAGCTCTGAGAATTGAAGCTACTTCTCCCAAGGAGACTTAACAGCTGAACTTCAGAGCTAGAACGCTGGATCCTCTCTCAAATGTCAATCATATGCTGGAGTGGCTGGTGGGCCTGGGGGGCGCAGTAATGTTGAACATTAGAAATATGAAAGGTAATATGATTGCTAACTAT
This sequence comes from Crocidura indochinensis, assembly GCA_004027635.1. NCBI lineage: Eukaryota > Metazoa > Chordata > Mammalia > Eulipotyphla > Soricidae > Crocidura > Crocidura indochinensis. The sequence continues at coordinate 12,254 of PVKC010033793.1, read as the reverse complement.
GTTACTTAAACTGTTATTAAAAAAGGCAACAATTCAATCCTGCATATGTCTATCCTCTTCATGACTTTGGCCACTTAGTATTTAACAAATTTCTTCAAAACTATTTATTTTTTCTATTGAAACAAATTAAGTTTTTCCATCTCAGATTGATGAAAATGATGAGGTACCATCAATGAGGGCTGGCATGTGAATCAGACTCTGATTGCCTGAGTTCCTAAAGTGTATGTTCTATATGCAGCAGCTAGAGATTTTGCATACTTTCAAGCTTCGTTTCTGCTTACAATGCCTTTCCTGTTCATTGAAAGTTCCAGTGGATAGTTAATTCAATCAAACCATCCTTCACTAAATCTAGACTTAGTTCACATGAACGGTAGTAGACTGTGCCTAAAAGTGCCCAACAAGGGTAGTCCTGTTCCTTAGTGTTCACTGAGTTATACCCAGATAAACCAACTGCCTTGCCTGCCCCTATGAAACTCTGTAGTGATTTAAAAAAAAGAGTAAGACAAATATAGCAAAAATACAAAAACTGCCAAGCTAGTGAGGCCTTTGGAGGTCTGTGCAAATTCCAAAGTAGAAGCAAGTCTAGGGTCAAGAGGGGCTCCTTGGAATAACATATGTAATATGGCTGAACCTGCATGGAGAGTGAATGAGGAACGAAAGGTGTCCCTCTAAAAGGGGGAACGTATCTGTGAAATGCAGCTAACCATGTCTGCCCATGATAACGGTCTCCTGTGCCCATTAAACCGCAGTAGAGTGGTCAGAGAAGAGCTTGGGGCAGCAATGGAGCCTCTGGTTGCCTTTGTGGGAAGAATTTTATCATTGAAGTTGATTAGAGTGGCTGGTTTGCACTGCTAATTAAAAGCATACTAACTTCTGGTCAGTTTATTACCACTTTAAGTCTTTTGTGGACATGCACTCCTCTCAGCTGAGCTTTCCCGTTTTCATCTCTTGGTTCATCACTGCTTTTCATACAATCATTTCTAGCCAGAGTCGTACTGTATTTAGGTTCTTTGCTATATACCATTATCTTTGTGAACTTAGGTTGTCTTAGAACTCAACATGGGACAAGGATTTGGGTATTTGGGGAAACAGTCTGGGAAGCAACCATTAGGGAGTGAGGGGAGCATGATGCCATATAATAATGTAATAATTATAATTAGGGAGGCAACCTGGAGGCATTGCGTCATCAACTGGACTGCCTTTGGGATCCTACTGATCCTCAATAGGCCACGTAGGGAATGTTTCACACTGGCATAATTTGGGGCTTAGGAACTGATGTTTTTTACCCAGCCCTATTTAGACACAGGTTGAAGGCAACTTCTGGGAACATGAAAACCTGTCATCTAGAGGTATTTAGAGAAAGCAGCCTTAGGTGGTTAGAAATGAACTCATAGATGTGAGTTGGCACACTTTAAGATCAGCTACTCCCACCCTCCCTCCAAGAACAAGTCAGTCCTTGGAGTCTGTTAGCCCTATTGCATCTTGGAGTGGGCACTCAATTCTTTATTGAGAATCAGGTGTGCACTGTCTCTTGCTCTAGTTTGTGAGTCACTTGGGGGTTAATAATGTGTTTTATCTGCCCTGGACCTCAGGGTTACCATGGATGGGAACAAATGAAAGTCCTATCCCTGCCTGGGCAAAAGACTTTTTCATGTTCCCTCACCCCCTGGCTATCCAGCACTTTCTGTGGCCTTACCGCCATCAACGAGGGTCTTTCTGTGAGATCTGTGAGTGACTGAGAAGGGAATCAGATGGAAGATGTTTCTCCCCGATGGGGCCCCCTGGGTATTGGGGAGCCCATTCCAGAGAGGAGGATCCAAGACGGTGGTAAGAATGTTGTGAGTGGCTGCATTTACTAGCTCACTAGTTCTTGGTTGCCAGGTGACAGTAATGTAGGTATTCCAAGCTTTCTTACTCCTTGACAACGTTGGCGAGTTAAGCTGAGACGCAGGCCAAGGAGCATTAAAATGAATTCATTTACCACTGGAATTCTTTTTTCTTTTCTGGCCTAATCTAAACCCAAGCATCTAACTTCCTTCATAAAGCCATCCATTTATATTGTTCAATACTAACAGAACCCAAGTCTAGTTCCTCTTGTCAGTGAAGAATACAAATTATTTTTAAACAAGTTATTTTAAATATAACTATTATCTTGAAGTTGTACTGGTTTGGGATAGAGTGTATATAACATACAATTTTGCCATTATAGCTACTTAAAATTGGGCAGTTTGGTGGTATTAAGCATTTTTTTTTTTGGTTTTTGGGTCACACCCAGCAGTGCTCAGGAGTTACTCCTGGCTCCATGCTCAGAAATTGCTCCTGGCAGGCACGGGGGACCATATGGGGCACCGGGATTCGACCGATGACCTTTTGCATGAAAGGCAAACGCCTTACCTCCATGCTATCTCCCGGGCCCCGGTATTAAGCATATTTATGTTGTTGTATAACTATTACTCGGTTTCATCTCCAGAACTCTTGGCAAGATGAATCTTGCAAGACATGAATTTTGAGCTGTGGGCTAAAGAGATATAAGAGTGGAAAAGGCACTTGCCTTGCAAGTAGCCAACCCAGGTTTGATCCTTGGTACCCCAAATGGTCCCCTAAGTCTCATCACAAATGACCTCTGAGGCTAGAGCCAGAAATAAAACTTGAGCACTATGGTATGGCCCCACCTGAGACTCTACCTGTAAACAAAAAGAAAAATCCCTGTTCCTCCCATCTCTCCATCTTTGGCAACACTTGTTCTATTTTATCTATCTAAGGATTTAACTAGTCTTAAGTATTTTATATAAGTGTGATAATGGCATTTGTCTTTCTGTGGCTGGTTCATTTTACAGAGCGTAATTTTGCCAGGTGCTTTCCTTTTTGGTGGTGTGCTAGGTGCATTCCCAGCATGTGCTAATGATCAGTCCCAGCCATAGCTATCTGGCTCCCAGCTGTCTTAATGCTCAATCTCAGTTATACAGTGTTGGTTGGACCTTGCTATGCTAGAGGCCATTATGATGGTCCTCAGGGGCCACACACACACACACACACACACACACACACACACACACGAGACCACCAGGAGTATACCTGGTGGTGCTTGAGCACCATGTGGTGCTAGACACATGTTCCAGGTTCTTGAGCTAGTTCCTGGGTCCTGTCATCAAGGCTTATCCACATTATAGCTGGTGCCAGATTTTCTTTCCTGCTTAAGATCTAATAGTAGCCACATTCAACACATTCATTGTGTTCTTTCAAGCTGTTTATCATCTATCTATACATCACACTTTTGCTTATCTAATATCTTATTGAATATTTGGGGTACTCATGCCTTTTGGATATTATGAATGTTTTCACATTGGGGTGGGATTGTTATCTTATTGGGAACTTGATTTTAATTCTTTTGAATTTATACTAACAAATAGAACTATTAAGTCAATAACATTGATTATTTTGAGGAGTCAATATATTGCTTCCATATCTATGATACCATTATACCACTCCCCAACCCCAATAATTCACAAAGATTCTAATTTTACTGGTACTGGCTACTTATTTGCTTTAGTCAAAGGCATCTATCTGAATGGGTCAGAAGTGCTCTCTCAGTGAGGGCTTGATATTCATGGAAGAATTAAGTAGAAAGGACAGAGATCCCCTTTTTTCTTTTTTTATATATTAATAATTTTTATTTTGACCAAAGTGGACTACGAATCATTCATAGTAGTATTTCAGTTACATAGTGACATTGATTCAGAGATTTCTGTCTTACACCCGTTGCCCTCACTCATGAACAGCTTCTCCCTTTATCAATATTCTCCCAGAATGGCACATTAGTGACAATTGGAGAATCTACATTCAAACCTCATTATCACCTATAGTTCATCATTAACATTGGGGTTCACACTCACTATTATATACTCTATGAATTTATACAAATGTAAGACACGTACTCACCATTATAGAATCAGTCAGTAATTTTATTGCCCTAAAAGCCGGATTCTATACTGTACTCTGCATTATCCCTCTCTCCCTTTCTAACTTCTGCTAACCACGGATCTTCTTATTGACTTCTAGTTTTTGCCTTTTCAAAAATATCATATATTTGGAACTGTGAACTATGTATTCCTTTAAATTTTTTGGCTATTTTTTTTTTTAAATTTTAAGTTATACACAGTGGTGCTCAGGGATTTCTCCTGGCATGCAGACAACACACCTAGCAGGATTAGGGGGACCATATACTGTGCTGAGTATTGAACCCAGGTTGGGTTCTTGCAAGGCAGAACATTGTACTATCTCAACAGCCCACAGTATATATTTTTTCCTGACCGGCTTTGTTCACTTAGTAAATTACATTTAATAGTCTTTTGTATGTTTTAATGGCTTGACTGCTCAATTCTTTTTTTGTTTTTGTTTTTCAGGCCACACCTGTTTGATGCTCAGGGGTTACTCCTGGCTAAGTGCTCAGAAATTGCCCCTGGCTTGGGGGGACCAGATGGAATGCCAGGGGATCGAACCACAGTCCTTCCTTGGCTAGTGCTTGCAAGGCAGACACCTTACCTCTATCGCCACCTCGCTGGCCCCTCATTTCTTTTTAATACGGAATAAAATTCCATTAGTGCTGAGTGATATTTATTTGCAGGTGTATAAATTTATTTATCCATTCACCTACTGAAGGATATGTTAGCTGTTTCCAAGTTTTGGCAATTATAAAGTTGGTAGAAATATCTTTATTTTATCTATACACATGTTTTCACCTTTGTATAAAATGAGGAGCAGGGGCCGGGCGGTGGCACTGGAGGTAAGGTGCCTGCCTTGCCTGCGCTAGCCTAGGACGAATCGCGGTTTGATCCCCTGGTTTCCCATATGGTCCCCCCAAGTAACCCCTGAGCGAGCGTCACCGGGTGTGGTCCAAAAACCAAAAAATCGAAACAAAAAACAAACAAACAAAAAAAAAAACCAAGGAGCATGGCTGCTTAATTAGATAGAAATCCATGTTTATCTTTGTAGGAAAACCACCAAACATTTTCCCCCAAATGGCTCTGTCCTTTTCCATTTCTATTGAGCAATAGATAAGAATTCCTTTTGTTTTTCAGTTACAGAATTGTTCATGATTGAGCTTCATTCATATAATGTATAACACCCATCTCACTAGTGCACATTTCTTGTCACCAATGTCCCCAGTTTCTCTCCTGTCCTCCCTCCTGCTCTCTCCTCCTGCTCCTGTGATATTTCATTTTTGGATAGAAATTCTTGTGACTTCACATCTTTGAGATATCTGCAGTTGTCAGTGTCCTGGATTTGGGAAATTTTAACGAGTGTGTAGCTGTAATTTATATTTGATTACAGATGTCTGATTGGAAAATCTTTTCATCATCTGCATTCTTTTGGGGTGAGGTGTCAATTTAGGTCTTTGGCCCATTTTTCAATGGGTTGTTGGTTTTCTTATTGTGGAACAACACATTGTTGCTAAGCTGTATCTTTTAAATTTAAACACCATGGTTACAAGGTTGTTCATAATACATTTTTTGTTTGTTTTTGGGTCATACCCAGCAGCACTCAGGGGTTACTCCTGACTCTATGCTCAGAAATCATTCCTGACAGGTTATGGGGACCATATGGAATGTCAGGACTCGAACCACCGTTCCTCTGCATGCAAGGCAAATGCCCTACCTGCCACGCTATCTCTCCGTTCATAATACATTTACATAATAAATTTTTATAGATAGGTTGTTCATGAATGAGTTCATATAATATACAATAACCTTCAACCAGTGCACATTTTCATCAACAATGTCAACAGTTTCCCTCTCACCCTCCTAATGCTCTCTCCTCTTCTTGTCTGTGGGGCATACATTTCTCTCTCTCTCTTTCTCTCTCTTTCTCACTCTTAGATGTATATTTTGAAAACATTTCTCCTTTTCAGTGACTTATCATTTTATTCACATGACAATACCTTTAGAGCCAAAAGTCTAATTGTTTTAATCTTTTTTTTTTTCAGGGGAGAGTGCGAACGCAATCCCCCACTACCACAAATTATGCAGTTGAGTTTCCCACATTTGGGGAAATCGCAGGGGTCAGCACATCCGGAGTGCAATGGATAAGCCTCACCCTGGGAAAACCACCTTTGTGATCATGGTATCTCCCCTGCCAGGTAAGTATCAAAAAGTCTAATTTTAATGAAGTCCAACCTATAGGTTCTATTTTTGGGGAGCCAACTGGGGCTCAGGTATTACTCCTGGATCTGCACTCAAGGATCACTCCTAACAGTGCTCAGGGAACATATGGGATGCCAGGGCTCGAACCTGGATGAACCATGTAAAAGCAAATGTCTTACAAACACTCCAGCCCCAATAAGTTCTTTTTCAAATGAATCATACCTTTCTGGCTAACTCTAAAAAATAGTCATCATCAAACCTCAAGAGATCACATTTTTCCCTATGTAGGAGTTTTATAGTTTGTGTTTTATGTTTTGATCTTTGGTTAATCTTGAATTCAAAATTTTTGTGAAGAATGCTATTTTTTGGGAAAAAACTATAATAGCCTTTCTTTCACTATTTGTTTAAAGACTTATTTTTTCATTTACATATAAATGAAATACAGATGTAGACTCATGGCCACAGGGGAGCAGACATTAGAATAAAATTTGCAGTACAAGAGATTTGTTGCAGATAAAGCCTGTGGAAGAGTGAAGGGCATGGGGATAGGAGCAAGTAGGAGCATTTTCTGGCCCATCACACATGGATGTGGTGGGCCAGATCCCCAAAAGGGGACAGAAAAAATGAGTTGCGAAGGAGAAACTATGAATAGTCCTATCCAGCCTGCAAAAAGCACATGGCATGAGGATTCCCCCTAGAATTTTATGATGGATGGAAGTGGGCAGGCGTCCCTCTGTGCTCCGTCTGTTTCCCTTCACTATGGGTAGCCATGAAGAGCATGGCCCGGGTTGATCCCAAAGACATGACAGCTGGAAGGCATTGGTAAATGCCAGGTCTCCCTACTTACTGGCATTTTTCCTTGAAGCAAGACTAGCACCCGTTCATGATAAAGTGCTTAGCTGGCTCTCACTGGCTGACTAATTCAGTAGCTCTTGGCAGGTCTACTTGGACGATGTCAGGTTTCAGGTCCTTCTGTCCACAGGAGGGAAATAGGCTGAACATGTTTTGGGGGGTGGAAGGGTAGAAAGCAGGGATGGTATTGGGACTTTAATAGACAGAATAGCCAATGAATATTTTCCCATTTAATTCCTATCATCTTTTAAGATAGATGATAGAAGCCAGGAAACAGGATTGGGGGTGGGAAGACACTTGCCTTATATGCCACCAGCCCCAGTTTTATCACCAGCACCACCTATGATCCTTTTAGAACTGTCAGGGACCATTTTTGAGCACAGTGCCAGGAATAGTTCCTGACTATTGCCAGGTAACAAATATTGTGACCTTCATATTTTTCCTGATTGTTTAGGAGAAAAAATATTTTTATTCAGTTGTCAATAGTGTAAATGTTTATGTCTTTGGTGTACAAAATTACTGCTCTCCCACCACTAACAAAGTACCCCAAATCTTCCACTACTGTATCATGTCACTTATAAACCATCTAATTTCCCCCAAAACCAGCCTCTGCTCCAGCGTCAGTTCTGTGATCAGAATCCAAGTGTTCGTTTTCACGGATCATTGGATGCCCATGATCTCTTGAAGGAAAAGGGAAGGTTAATTAGGTTGTTCAGTAGCTCCTGAGTATCATAGTCAGGATTTGAACCTGAGGGTATGCCCATTGATTCCCCATCACCTGACACCATTACCTGACACAAGATTTGCAGATACTTCCACATTCTGTATCCTGAGATCGCATTGAAATATCCCATACAACTGTGACTATGGGCCTCAGACCCTGCCTGGATGGAGCAGGAGAGGCCAGGAACAGGGACCAAAATGGTCTGCTCACAGGAACCCTTGGAGGGTCCATGCTGAGACAAGAGAGGCCACAAGAGGGCGTCTGGGCTCATACAAATACCTACAGGGACTGGTAAGAGGGTGGGGTGGGATAGCTTCTTAATTCTGATTACCTACTAGGAGCTTCTGGGCACCGTAATAGGGAACCCCACAGCCGGCTTTCCCCTCGGTGGTGCTATCAGCCTTCCTATTAGGAAATAATTGTTTTTACCTGCAGGCGAATTGACCCCAGAGAGAAATCCTCAGAAATCTCAAGTCCTGCAGAGTACAAGATTGGCTCTGTCTGTCTCTGAGATCCTTCTCTGTCCTGCATCCCTGTGTTCCTCTGCAAATGTTCTTGCCTCCATGCTTTCATGGGCATGGTTATGACCCTGTGCCTCCTGTGCCTCCTGTGCCAAGCCCTGCTCCAGCCAGAAGCTCCATCAGGCGCTCACCTCCAATTGGTCAAGTATGCACTTGGGCACCCACTCTGACCCAGGGAGACCGAAGTTCTGTCTCCTCCACTGGAGCATCACCTATGTGCTTCATTACTGTGTACCCAGTACCAAAATATGTTAATATTAAACATGTGTGTTTGCATATATATTATGCAAATATCTTACATACTTTCTGAATCACTGGCTACATGAATGAATGCAGAATGAGGCTGTGTCCAGTTCCCCAAATCCTGACTTCACATATTTCCAGATCTCTAAGCCATGCACTCTGACTTGACATCCCAGCCTCATTCTCTGGGCAATCTTATCCTACTGTCCAGACAGTGATGGGGGGTCTCTACAGGAGGATTATTGGAAGGTTTACTGAAGAAGAAAAAAAAAACGCTAAAGTGCCTCCCTCAGTACCTGGCACATGGATTGTTGAATTAAATATTAATTATAGTCCTTGATGGTGGTGGATAAATGGTAAAGCTTTTCTAGACCTGCCTGGCGCCTGCAGCTTCTTTGGCCTGGTCTGAGGGTTCAGGATAATGGCGAGGAAATTATCCACAGCAGTCAGATTTCAGGAGACATGAAACTTTATTTAGACCCTAATGCCATGTGCATATCTCACAAGCTAAGCAGCCTCTTTCCTGCTTCTGCATCTATCCTGTCTCTCATCTCTCCATGTTGCTTCTTCCTTCTGAGGCTTAGGTTGCTGAATCTCTTTCCTCTACCCCTCCCCTATGCAACTCTTTAAATTACCAACCAGCCACCTCCCAGCTATGGGAGGGTCTCCCTCTCCAGGTGAGATTGCCAGGAAGTTGGGGCAGGGGAGATGAAGATGAAGTCTCTAAAGTGCTTCCCTCAAAGCCTGGCACATGGCAGATGTGCCCATGCAGTGCCCTGTTATTTGAGATAATGAGCCCAGGAAAGTGGCTGGTGTTTATTTGGGGATTTCCCCAGGTGCCTGCAACTTGGCTTTCCTGATAGAATTCATGTTCTTAATTACTTTTGAGGAGTGATCAAGTAGCTCAGAGAAGTGCAGTAACTTGCCCAGTGGAGAAGAGTAATGTTGGATTTTGAGATCTTGAAGAACACATATGGTGATGCGTATTTCCTGCATTCAAGTCCGAGTCAATCACTACTAGCAATGTGACCTGAGGCACATTCCTAGAGCTCTAAGATGGGACAGAGTAGTCCTCTGAATGGATCTATGTACTCACCAGGACCTGGAGAGTTCCAAGATAACCATCTATGGAGTTCCCATCTCATTACTGTAGGACAGAGCAGCTGCCCAGACCTCAGCCACCTGCTCTTCAATCCCAGTAGCAGCTGTGCCCACCACATACCAACTCTTTCCAAACAGGTGCTCTGCACTGACAAGCTAGTCAGAGAGACTGGGCTACATCCTGCTCATACCCTCAGTCCCCAGAAAGAGGAAAATGTTGGCTTTTGCTGTGTCATCTTGACTCGGAAGTTTTTCCTCCAAGACCATGTTTCCTCATCTGGACAGTGATGGGATGATGCATGGAATCTAGGAGGAGACTTATCTAGAAAATAAGAGAGATCTGAATCTGGAGCACTGGAGATGAGTAAGGGACAGTGTTACAAGATCATAAGTTTCAGGCTTTGGGGTCACAAGGTAGATCAAGTGGTAGAGCACATGTCTTATGTGTGTGAAGTCCTGAGTTCAATCCCCACACAGGATGCCACCCCACTTACCACCAGACATCACTCTGGAAGCCCCTGAGCATCACTTTGGAAAAACCTGGAGTTTTCTGGTACCCCTGGGTGTGGTCCTTACAACAATTAAAAATAAATAGATTGCTAGGGAAATCGTACAGGGGTAAGGGTTAGGGTTATGCCTTGCTTGTTCCTGACCCTGGTTTCATCCCTGCCCTAACCTTATGCCTGAGGATCATTCTGGAAGCCCCAAAACATTGCTGGGTATGGTCACTCTGCTAGATCCAAGCAACCCAGCATTTTCACATGGACCTGCTGATCTGGTTGACTGAGAATCACGAAGTGTTGCTCCAAGGACCCCTGAGCACTGCTTAGGAGACCCCCAAACAAAACAAAACAAAGCAAAAGCACACCAGCCTTTGTTTTCTAAGGTCCTTCTAAACAATGATTTTCAGAAAAAAGTAAAGTCATGACTCTCATACAGACCTAAAAAGGAAAAGGGTTTTATTTTGCTTGTTCAACAATGCAAGAACTGGGCAGGTGATAGCTGCTTTAACAGAAAAATCAAAAAGCCCAGGAAGCACATGTATAGGAAGTAACGGAATTCAATTGTAAATGGAGGCAAAACCCATTTTCCCACCAACAGGAGGGAAGTTAGGTCCCCCAGATGAAACAGAAGTGCTCTATCCTGGCCCAGGCCAGGGGCTCCTGGGTCTTTGGTTCCTGGCGGCCAGCAGACTCTACTCCAGTCTTTTCTCTGCCCCCGCCCCCCAACATTCAAACTTTTTTCTGTTACAGGGGGCATGTCCCAGTCTAACTGCCATTACAGGGGTGTGTCTCATCATCTCTTATAGGTATACTAAATAGTTCCTTTAAATGTATCAACACTTTGGCAGTGTTTTATTTTTTAAAGGGAACCCTTTACTGTATGGCCTGACAGCAAAGGCAGACACCTATATATTTGGGTGGAGAGAGAATTGAAGTGGGGGAAATAATGAGGACAAAAGGGTGGGTATGAGAAAAGGACCACCCCCTTGCAGCTTGTTTCTCCTGGGCCTTGGACATTCTAGAGCAGTGGTCCTCAAACTTTTTAAATAGGGGGCCAGTTCACTGTCCCTCAGACTGTTGGAGTGCCAGACTATAGTAAAAACAAAACTATGAACAAATTCCTATGCACACTGCATATACCTTATTTTGAAGTGAAGAAACAAAATAGAAACAAATATAATATGTGACCCATGGGCCGTAGTTTGAGGACCACTAGCCTAGAGCAGGGGTGGCGAACATGAGGCTCTAGAGCTGCATGCGGCTCCTGGCCAAAATGAATGCGGCTCTTTGCCTCTTATAATTCTTTTGTATACTGTGGCTCTTTGCCAAGTTTGGATTTTGTTCTGCTGCTTCTGAGGAGGGATCTCTGAGGAGAGATCTCCGAGCGTGGAGTCCCGCCCGCAGGCTGCGTCCTAGTCTCCCATCCCTCGTAAGCAACTGCACTAGCCAGCGAGGAGGGACCCGTGTGTCACATGCAGGCTCCCATCTTGCCGTTAGTTCTGAGTGTGGAGGACGCAGCACACCCTTACCAGCACTGCAGGATTTTTACGCTCACTCAAAATGGCAAAATGCAATATGTGTTTCATATATTATTGTTAAAATTAGATGCTTTTGTGTGCATATTTGTCTGTTTTGGCAGGTCACTGCATGGTGTGGCTCTCTGACTCTCACAGTTTAAAATTTTGGCTCTTTGTGTCGAACTTGTTCACTACCCCTGGTCTAGAGAGAAGCAGGAGATTTATTGGCCTGGACTCCAAAGCACAGTTGAAAAGGAACCTACCATTAGTGACACCCCCCAGCAGGCCAGAGTCTCCTCAGGAGTCACTTCAACCACCAGACACAAGACGGGGCCGGAGAGATAGGATGGAAGCAGGGTGTTTGCCTTGCATGCAGAAGGACAGTGGTTCGAATCCCAGCATCCCATATGGTCCCCTGAGCCTGCCAGGAGCGATTTCTGAGCAGATATCCAGGAGTAACCCCTGAGTGCTGCCGAGTGTGGCCCAAAAGCCAAAAACCAAAACCAAAGCCAAACCAAACCAAACAAACAACAACAAAAAACAAGACTGGGCCAGGACAATTTGTCACGCCTCCTGACACCCAGCAGAGCAGCAAAGGACATTTTTTAGGAGCAAGTGCTGACTTGTCACACATACACACACACACACACACA
>PVKC010033792.1:0-13865 GCA_004027635.1 Crocidura indochinensis | reverse complement strand
TTAGGGATATACCCTAGCACACAAAATACAATACAAAAATCCCTTCCTCACACCTATATTCATTGCAGCACTATTTACAATAGCCAGACTCTGGAAACAACCAAGATGCCCTTCAAGAAAGGAATGGCTTAAGATGTGGTACTTATACTCAATGGAATATTATGCAACTATCAGGAGAGAAGAAGTAATGAAATTTTCCTATATATGGATGTACTTGGAATCTATTATGCTGAGTGAAATAAGTCAGAGGGAGAGAGATAGACATAGGATAGTCTCACTCATTTATGTTTTTTTTAAGTAAAGAAAGTATTTTAATAATCCCAGAGACAATAGAGCTAAGAGCTGGAAGGACTAGCTCATAAAATGAAACTCACCACAAAGAGTGATGAATGTTCTTAGGGAAATAACTACACTAACAAGTAGCATGACAATGTTAATGAATGAGAGAAGTAGAATGCCTGTCTTGAACACAGGCAGTGGTGGGGAGGAAGGAAGGGATTATTGGTTGTGGGAATGTTGCACTGGTGAAGGAGGGTGTTCTGTTTATGACTGAAATCCAACTATAATTATGCTTGTAATTATGGTGCTTAAATAAAGATTTTATTAAAAAAACATCTACATGATATTCCAAGTAAATAAATACATTTTTTCTTTTCAATTGTATTCTCTTCTTTTTCTTCTTTTTCATTCATCATCTTCTTCCTCCTTCCTTTTACTTTTTCTCTTTTATTCTTTCTTCCTCTTCCTCTTTTTCTTCTTCTTTTCTTCTTCCTCTTCTTCCTTTATTCTTCTTTTTTTCTTCTCCTTCTTCTCCTTCTCCTCCTTCTTCTTCTCCTTCTCCTTCTCTTTCTTCTTCTTCTTCTTCTTCTTCTTCTTCTTCTTCTTCTTCTTCTTCTTCTTCTTCTTCTTCTTCTTCTTCTTCTTCTTCCTTCTTTCTTCATTTGTTGTTGTTTAAACAGTTAGGGAGTGTACACTTGGTGCAAGTGTCTGCAAGAGCTAAATCAAAGCCTTGGAAAATAGTGGCCTTCAACACACAAAGCAGAATCTCTGCTCTTAAGTCACACTTCTAGGGCCTAAAGTATCATTTAAAACAAGTTTCTAACTTTTTTTGAATTCTCTTTCAAATGATTTTTAGGATGAATTGGTTCTCTCACATATTGCCCTAAACATGTGTTTCACTCATCATAGCAGTGGATGGGTTCCCATTTAAATCCTTATAAATGAACTGGAAGAACTATAACTAGTTAATTTTGAGTCCTTGATAATTCTTAAGTATTATTTTTTGAGCAACTATATTACCATATATCTATCTTCTCATACCAACTAGTAATTTTTAGGTAATTATCTGAATATCATCAACTTGACCCTTAACTTCTTGGTAGTGGTGGTATGAGAGATGCCTGGTAGTGCTCAGGGGTTATTTCTAGTTTTATGCTAAGGGATTATTCATGTTAGTGCTTAGGTGGCTATACTACAAGCCAAATATTGAACAACTAATTGGTTGTGTGAAGATCAAGCACCTTGTCCCTGTATCATCTCTCCATCCCCAAACTTTAATAAATTTTTCCCAGGGGATGGAGTGGTGGCACTAGCTGTAGGGCGTTTGCCTTGCATGTGCTAACCTAGGACGGACCAAGGTTCAATCCCCTGGCATCCCACAAGATTCCCCAAGCCAGGAGCATTTTCTGAATGCATAGCCAGGACTAACCCCTGAGCGTCACTGGGTGTGGCCCCCCCAAAACAAAACCAAAACCAAAAAAAAAAAAGAGTAAGAGTTATTTCTTAGCAAGCAATCATTGAGAAGAAAGAAAGAGCCTACATAAATAATTTAATGACACAGCTTAAAACTTGGAAAATAATCAATAAATTGAACCAAAAATAGATGGAAAGAAGTAACAAAGTTGAGAACAGAAACTAATGAGCTGTAACACCCCCCCATTCCAAAAGATCAATGAAAGCAAAAGTTAGTTTTTTGAAAAATAAATAAACAAAATTGATAAGCCACTAGCAAGACTCACAAAGAAAGAGAAACTTAATAAACCAAAGTAGAAGTGAAAGAGGGAGATTACAAACCCTACAGAAATTCAAAAGGTAATTAGGGATTACTTGGAGAAACTCTGCCAGAAAACAAGAGAGCTAGGGAGAAATGGATAAATTCTTGGATTCCTATAATTTCCCAATGTTGAACCAAGATGATATAGCATATCTGAACAGAACCATCACTAGTGAGGAAATTAAAATGGTAATCAAAACTCTTCCTAAAAACAAAATCCCAGGCCCAGATGGATTCACTAGTGAATTTTTTTAAACCTTTCAATCCTTTTCGAGTTCTTCCAGGAACTTAAAGAAAAATAAAAACTCCCAAACAGGTTTACGAAGCTAACATTACCCTGATACCAAAAGCAGACAGGAATGCCACAAACAAAGAGAACTACTGACCAAAATTCTTGATAAACATGGATGCAAATATTCTCAACAAAATACTACCAAATAGGATGCAATGGCTCAGCAAGAAGGTCATACACCATGACCAAGAAGGATTAATTCCAGAGATGCAAGGATAATTTAACATATGCAAGTCAATCAATATAATATACCTATTGACAGAAGGAAAAATAAAAACCACATGATTATATCAATAGCTGCAGAAAAAGCATTTGACAAGTTTCAACATTCACTCATGATAAAAACTCAACAAGATGGCAATTGAAGGAACTTTTCTCAATATAATCAAGGCCATTAACCACAAATATTATACTTGATGTGGAAAAACTAAAAGCCTTTCGTCTAAGATCTGGCACAAGACAAAGTTGTCCCCTCTTGCTACTTCTATTCAACATAGTACTGGAAGTTCTTGCTGTAGCAATCAGGCAAGAAAAAGATGTCAAGGGCATCGAGATAAGAAAGGAAGAAGAGGGGCCGGGCGGTGGCGCTGGAGATAAGGTGCCTGCGCTAACCTAGGACGGGCCGTGGTTCGATCCCCCGGTTCCCCATATGGTCCCCCGTGCCTGCCAGGAGCAACTTCTGAGCGAATAGCCGGAGTAACCCCTGAGTGTCACCGGGTGTGGCCCAAAAACAAAAGAAAGGAAGAAGTAAGACGGGAAAGATAGCATGGAGATAAGGCATTTGCCTTGCATGCAGATGGACAGTGATTTGAATCTCGGCATCCCATATGGTCCTCCGAGCCTGCCAGAAGCGATTTCTGAGTGTAGAGTCAGGAGTAACCCCTGAGCGCTGGGTGTGACCCAAAAAGCAAAACCAAAAACAAACAAACAGAAAAACCAAACAAACAAAAAAGGAAGAAATAAAGCTCTCACTATTTGCAGATGACATGATACTATATTTAGAAAATACCAAAGACTACCAAAAGGTTTCTAGAAACAATAGGTTTGTATAGTTTTAGATTACACCTTGTTTTTGCTTAAAACACATATCATCCCTGATTTCTTTATACCTGTTTATTTACAACTTGGTTTTCCCCCAAACAGAGATTGTCTTGCATGTAAACCTGAGTGGAATTGGTTCATGATAGCCTGAGCAATCTGTCCTTACTCCCTACTTGGGGTGGTCTCTGCTCAATAAAAAAGACACTTCTGACAGTCAACTTTCTCTCCATATGAGGTAGAATATTGCCAGACTTTGTGTGTTTCACCTTGAGCCTGTTTTGGATTATTTTATGTGTGACTCTGCTTCAGACCTATTCATCTGGGGTTGAAAACATGGCACATGGGGTGAGTTTACAAAAAATATATAATAATGTGGCAGGCTTCAAAATAAACACTTAAAATACATGGCATTTTTATATCCCAATAATGAAAGAGAAGAAAGGAACATAAAGAAACAATCTCATTCACAATCTGCTTCAGAAAATCAAATACCTCGTTGTCAATTTAATTGAAGAGGTGAAAGACCTATAAAAATAAAATTACGAAGCACTGCTTCAAGAAATAAAAGAGGACACAAAGAAATGAGAACATATATCATCCTCATTAATTGGGAGGTTTAGCATTATTAAAATGGCAATACTTCCCAAAGCATTGTATAGATTAATGCAATCCCTCTAAGAATACCTAGGACATTTTTCAAAGAAGTGTAACAAACACTACTGAAATTCATTTGAAATAATAAATGCCCACGAATAGCTAAAGCCATCCTTGGGAAAAAGAAATGGGACATCACTTTTCCCAACTTTAAATTGTACTATAAAACAATACTCATGGCATAGTCTTGGAACAAAGATAATCTTTCAGATCAGTGGAATAGACTTGAGTGTTTTGAGACTGAACCCTAGTTATACAACCAATTAATCTTTGATAAAGGGGCAACAAATACAAGACAGAGCAAGGAAATCCTATTCAACAAGTGGCGTTGGTCAATTATATGCAAAAAGAGTGAACTCGTACCTCTTTTTAACACCATGCACAAAAGTCAGAGAGTAGAGAGTGCAGTTAGAGTAGAGAAAGGGAAATGCATGGCACTTTTTTTTATTATTAGTAGTAGTTCAAACCAATGCTAATTAAAAAGAGAGAGGGGACCGGAGAGATAGCACAGGAGAGGAGAGAAGTAAAATGCTTGCTTGACATTGGTGAGGAGAAGTATGCAGTACTGGTGAAGGTTGTTGCACATTGTATAACTGCAACTCAATCATGAACTATTTTATCTGTCGGAAAAAAGCCTGTAGTTTTAACAACCTTGTAACCATGTTTTGATTAAAAACAATTTAAAAAACTAAAAGATTTGTTATTCACTTTTGGTCACAATAAAAATTATTTTAAAAAAAGTTATGTAAACACCCCCCCCCAATTTCCTTCTCCTTCCCCTCTCACTTTATTGTTGCTGTCATTGTTGCAGAAAAGAGGGGGGAAACACTTGCTTAGGCCTATTTATTGGTGGCACTCTTTCATTGCTATTTGTGTTGCTTTCTGAGGCCACACATCAGGTTGTGATTCTCCCACACATGGCAATGGGGTTCACTGAGGTTTGCACTTAAGTTGTGCTGCTTTCCAGTTGTAGTAATTTTAAATCATAATTTTAGCTGATGCACAAAAGTTATTTTTGTGGAGCTCTCTAGGTTTTCCTTTGGGGCTTATACAAATTTCTCTTTTAAAGTGTCTTTACCGGAGCTCAAAGTCCTTTTTGATACTTACACACATCTAACACTTTTGCAGCCAGAAACTTCTTTTGCTTCTAGGAACCAGACAGCAAAGCTGTCAAATTTAAGCAAAGGGGAACCAGGGCTGTACTTTGCACATATGGTGAAACAGAGATTTGAACTCATGAAGACATATTAGCAAGGCAGACACTCTAAGCGTCTGGATTACTCCTCTGGACCTTGTCTTTTAACTTTCAACCTCAGTGATGTGGTCTCACACTACTGTAGGAGCAGAGTGCTATATGGAAATCCTTTCCTTTTGTACTTTCATAGTATTTCTTTGGAATAGTGCCCTTCATGTTAAGGTAATTTGTCTGCCTGTAACATCTGGGGACTGCTTGTCTGTGTGATTATTAAATCATAAAGGAGAATGAACTGGAGAGCTTATCACAGAATCAGACAAATATATTTGGGACACCACATAATATTTTATTTCTGGTTCCCCTAGTTTTTGTTTTGCTGCCAGACATTTTACTGCTCGTTTTAGAAATCTTTGCTCTTTTTTTTATTGTAAGAATATCATTTTTAATATACTATTGAGCATATATAGAAATGCCTACATTTCTACATTTGTGGTAGTTAGAATTTGTTTCTAGTACTCTTTTTAGAATCTTGTTGCCTAGAGTAATAGGGAGAAGGCAGTACTACAGAGTAGAATGCTATATTTAAATTGTTAGAAAATTCTGGTTTCTCTAGAGGTCAATTTTTGAATTCCGTTTTCAAGACAGATGGCTCCTTTTGTGCTCCAAAATGTTTAGATCATCCAGATATGATGATATAGTTACATACAGGTATTTTGGTCACAGAGGACATGATACTAAATAATACTCTATGATTCTACCTGTTAGGCAGCTTCCTAAGAAGTGCTCAATAGGCCTGGAAGCCTCTCCCAGTAATACACTACGCAGAGTACACAAGCCAGATGGTCCAATGCTTGGACCTGATAACATGTTGCTGCTTGGGCCCTGTAATGCCAGAGTCTACTGTGTACATAGTGCAGCGATATGGGTCACTAGGGGTGATGAACCTGAAATAATGAGATGGGATGCTGATTGGTAGTCGATTAGAGACTTATTAGGAACCCTCTGCTTTTACAATTTATCATATTTTCTGGTCTACGTAACTAGGTCCAGGTGGATATTAATGAGGGTAGTTAATCAGAAGAGCTGAAAAAGAATGGGGAACCAGAGCTAAGATAAAGGGAACAAAACCAAGGATGTTCCTACTGCAAGGAGAGGAAGCCAAGTGTTAGCATAAAAAAACCATAGGGGCTGGAGAGATAGTACAGCGGTAGGGCATTTGTCTTAGATGCAAAAGGACGGTGGTTTCAATCCCGGCATCCCATATGGGCCCCCGATTCTGCCAGGAGCAATTTCTGAGCATTGAGACAGGAGTAACCCTTGAGCGCTGCTGGGTGTGACCCCAAAACAAAAACAAAAACAAAAAAAAGAAGGAAGTAAGATAATGCATAAAAAACTAAGGGTGTTTGTCTGCAGCCTGGTTTAATAGTAACAATTATATTGGGAGATGATACTGACCATATGAGCATGTGTGCCAGACTCCATGTCAAGCCATTGTCTCATTTTCATGGATGGCCATACAGGGAATGCTGGATTTTGGTCATGCCTGGAATCTAATACTATACCAGGCTACATGATGGAGTTTAAGGCTCATCAGGAAGTAAACATGGATATGCTTAAGGCACCAGGAAGTGTCAGGGATCTAAATTGAGGCTTCTGCATGGCAAGAATGTGTCTATTCATATAAATTTTCTTCATAGTCCTGAAAAATAATCTCCATTTTATAAAATTGTCTCTTAAATATCACATACTTGAGTCTAGTCACACAATTGAGCTATTCAGTTTTTAAATACTCAAGGAAATTATGAGAAATGCGTCTGTGTTAAGTCCATGCAATTCCATGAGCATTTAGTTGTTTATATGTCTATTGCTGAAAAAACTGATAAAGTTTCATGGGTCCAGGTACCTAGAAAGAGAATTCCATTATCCTTCAGTGTTACCATAACTGCTCCCTGTTTGTGTGTGTGTGTGTGTGTGTGATGCTTTTTTGTTTATTTAAAAATAATTTTTATTTTGATCAAAGTGGATTACAAATCTTTCACAGTAATGTTTTAGCTACATAGTGACATTGAATCAGGGGCATTTCAAGCACCAATGTTGTCCTCCCTCCACCCCTGTTCTCAGCATGCATCACATATCCCCCTCTTTTGTCCCCTGGGCTGCTAGTTAATGTGGTCCACTCTGTGTCTAGCTTATGTAGATTGGGTATCAATTCTATTGTCTTTGTCTTTGGATTTGGTGTTTAAGTCTTATAATTTTTATTTCCACTCAATGTTCATGTGACTGTTTGGTCTTGGGACCCTCAATTTATGAGGCAGAACAAGATGGTTCAAGTTATGTGGTTCTGTTTGAAAGAAAAAAAAAAGAAAAAAAGGGGAAAAAAACTAAACAAACAAAAAATGGGAGGAGTCCTTCTAGAGGCTATAAATATCAATTTAAGAGAAGAAAGGGGAAAATGAAGAAAAACATAACAACAATACAAAAAATCAAACAAACAAACAAAATGAAAAGCACCACAGCAATAAAGACAACAACCAAACAATAACCATGATCCTGAAATAAAAACAAAGCAAAGCAAAAAACCCTCAAAAAACCAAACAAAAAAAATAATAACAAAAATTAATTTGTGCTTCTCTCTTTTATTTTTTGCATAGGCACAGTAAATATTGGGGGAAATTAGAAATGGAATTCCCTTGGCCTAAGAGATACAGGGTTTCTCTGTCCTTGAAGTTTACTGTCATCAGAATAAATCTAAGCTCCATACATGCTCTTTTACTCTCCCCTAGGTCTTTTTATGGTGTCTGGAAGCTTTCTGCTCAGTTGTGGATGATAAAATTAGGCCTCTGTAAGTAGAGATATTGGTATTTGCATAGGTAATAGGATGGAGCCTAGGATGGAGTCTTTCTTTACGATTCTAGACATTCTGTTCCATCACTATTGTTTTAATTAGACTACTGTAGTTGGTGGTCTTGGTTTTTGCACCGATCCTAGGACAGAGTCTATCTATCCTAGGATAGAGTCTTTCATTATGTTTACAAAAGTTCTTCTCAGTTGCAGTTGTCTCAGTCAGACCTCTAGAATTAGAGATCTTGGTTATTGTACATATCACAGGCCAAGGCCTAGACTAGGACTTTTTTTATTGGTCCCAGGATAAGTCCTGCCCAGTCATGGTTGCCACAGTCAGTCTTCTGTAGTTAATGATCTTGACTTTTACATAGCTAAAAGGATGACATGTATTCTGATTTCATCTTATCATTAGATGGTGAGATAAGACAACTTGCTCTTAGATAAAGTTGTTGCCATTTCCTCATTGTCAGAATGTCATATCAAAACTGGCACATGTTGGTGTCAGAGCAGTATTAAGAATGTCCCAGAGGGAGTTTGGTTCCTGGAGCTGTTGCAGAGAATCTATGTCTGGGATGTATGGTTCTGTTTGGACAGTTGCTGTCTAATCACCTGGAGTCTACGTTGGGTCCACAGGACATATGTTCAAGGTGGGAGGCGCCCTTGCATAACTTGCCCCCTTTTACCTCTGGACTCATGAATCATGTCATATTTCAGCATATTACATCATCATGAGAGCACTGATCCAGGAAGAAATAACTTTTTTTTTTTTTTTTTTGGTTTTTGGGTCACACTGGCAGTGCTCAGGGGTTACTCCTGGCTCCATACTCAGAAATTGCTCCTGGCAGGTACAGGGGACCATATGGGGCACCGGGATTCGAACCAATGACCTCTTGCATGAAAGGCAAACGCCTTACCTCCATGCTATCTCCCGGGCCCCAGGAAATAACTTCTATGTGAATTTATAGACCTTGTTAATAAACACATATCAACAAAAGTCTAGGGAACATGTGAAGAAGTGTATTCTAAGGGAATTTATCCAAAAAAGATACAATAGCAGATTGGACTGAACTTATTAATATAGTGTACTTCCTAAAGTTTCTGGAGTGGTTAGCCCATACAGCTATCAGTGGTTCTAACATTAATCTTGATTTACTAACTGAAATGATTAATAAAACATGAATTCAGTCAAGATCTACATATAAAGAAATAACATGTCAGAGTTTCCCTAGCATTATGTGGAAGAAAGAATCCTCCACAAGCTAAAGGAGATAAGAATGCTAAAAGGGATTTATCATATGTGATTTACATAGTCATTCCCATAACCTGTACTACTGAGGACCTAGAATGCATTTCTTTTTATAAATGATTGAGAAATACATTAGTCAAGGAAATATCTGGATCATTAAGGAGCATTGTGGTTGCCCTTATTTGTGGGTCATGTGTAACTGATGAAAATATTACCATTTTGGGACTCCTTAATTAATTGTGACATGTCTTGGTATAATTTCTTGTGTGTATGTGTGTATGTATGTTAGTAGTGTCTAATGAGGTTCTCAGATCTGGATGTTTGTTTATCAATTGCTTCATTTTTTATTTGTTTTTGTTTTTGATTGGGTCACATCTATTTACACTCATGGGTTACTCCTGGCTATGTACTCAGAAATTGCTCCTGGCTTGGGGGACCATATGGGAAACTGGGGATAGAACCCAGGTCCATCCTGGTCAGCCCCATGCAAGGCAAACGCCCTACTGCTGTGCTATCACTCCAATCCCTCAATAGCTTCAATTTAACAAAGCTACTATTTCTTCAAATATTTTTCTGTACATATTCTCTTTCTCTGGAGAGACTACAATTACATGTTTAATAGGCTGCTCAGCATTGTCCCATAGCTTATTTATGCTGTTCATTTATTTTTAGTTATTGTCTTATGTTTCATTCTGAATAATATCCATTGACGTGTCTTAAATTCACCAATACATTTTTTACAGTATCAAGTATATTGTTATTTCCATTTAATATATTTTTTATCTGAGACATTGGAATTTGAATTTTGGAACTTTGATTTGCATCTTCCTCATACCATCATATAATGATTTTAATATGCTTCTGGTTTTCTCTGCTTTCTTAAATACATAGAATATAGTTGTCAAGCCATTGACTCCTTAATCATTATCTATGCATTTTTGAATCAGTTTTACTTGATATTTCTTTATCACTTTGGACACCTTTCAGCTTACTTGCATGCTGGTAATAATTTAATTGTTTGCCAAGAATTGTGAACTTTATATTTTTAGTTGCTGCATATTATTGTATTTCTATACATATTCTTGGGTCTTGTTTTTGGATGTAGTTTATTTACATAAAAGCAATTCGATATTTTTCAAGTCTTCATTTTTAGGTTCATTATGCAGAATTAACAAAGTTTAAGACTGATGATTTCCCCCTATATATTTCTGAGTACCCTGGAGTCCCATGTATTTCATGATTTTTGTTTGTTTGTTTGTGCCATTTTTGTTCTGTCAAGTGGGTTCACTGCCTATTACTAGATTTACAAGAGCTCTGAGGGCTGTTGCACATGTTCATTAATGCCTTTGCTCTATCTTGGATGATTTTTTTAACATAAATGTCTTTTTGCCTACTCTGCAGAAGAAATGTTAAATAAGACACAATATTGCTACAGGACATTTTAGATGATACCAGAATAACAGAAACCCAAATCAGATTATTTGTTTGTTCCTAAGAAGGATAGACAGAATACTTGAGGATAGTGAGTGCAGGAATAAATGAGATAATTCCTCTTGTGGTCATTTTTACTTTTTCTCTGTCTAGGATTTGTCTCTCTCTGATTTTCTTTGCATGATATTGTATGATTTCTTACTGGGATGGCTTCCTTCCAGGCAAAAAGGTATTCCCAAAGGTAGCTTACATCATCACTTTTCTAGCTATTTCTTTATATATCCACATATCAAATCTCAAGGAAGATTTAATGGCCTGTTTAGGTTACATGTCCATTACTGAACTAAATATTGTGTATGGGAGCTAAATTGTTCTGACTGGCAAGGCTTGAGTTAGCTCTACTTAAAACATGAACAATGAATTCCTTGAAGGGGAAAAAAACTTTTATTACTGGAAGATGTTGGAGGGATGATGAGTTGGCAAAATAGCAATGATCAATACACCCAGTTTCTTTATCTATAAAGTGGGTAAAATAAATTAAAATATATTAAGTTTTTACATAATGTCTGACCTATTAAAAGGAAAAGAAAATGTATACTCTAAGCTTGGTAAACCTTTCCAAGTGATGTTTTTTACTTTTCTGCATTATCTACCCTAAATAAAAAAAAGTGTTCTTTGTATGAAGATTCTTTTTCGTTGTTGTTATTGTTTTGTTTTGTTTTTGAGGGGCCACACCCATTTGATGCTCAGGGGTTACTCCTGACTAAGCGCTCAGAAATTGCCCCTGGCTTGGGGGACCATATGGGACGCCGGGGGATAGAACCGCGATCCTTCCTTGGCTAGCTCTTGCAAGGCAGACACCTTACCTCTAGCACCACCTCACTGGCCCCTGTATGAAGATTCTTGAGTTCTTGCTTATTTGCTTCAATGTCCAGGTAATGAAAATTGTTATCATTTTTATGACAATTTCTTGAACATAGTAATTTATACCTTTGCCGAAGCAGAGATTTGGTGTAAGGAGAAAATTATCAACAGAAAATAGATGATTTTCTCTAGTTGGGTCATTTGAAAAAAGTTAAATAGAGGAATGATTAACAAATGTCTTGGCAGGTTATAAGAAAATAATCAAGGGTAGTACAGTGTTTTAGGTTAGCAGGAAGGTTCTGCTATTCTTTAAAACCTGAAAGGACAAGACACAAGATGATGAACAAAATAGAAAGAAATGGCACCTGACAAAAGCTGGGCTATTGTCTATAGAGAATGAAGCAATGAACAAATACCCTGACTTTTCTATTTCCCTTTCCCTCTTCTCTGTATTCCTGTTGGTGATTCCAACAGGAAGCCATTGGAACAAAGGAAATTTTACTTATAGTCAATGGACAATTTCTACGTGAGGCATGGGTTGGGTGTACATAATAGATGAGAGGAATAGATGGGAAAGATCCAGAATGTTCTAGAACTTGCAATTAGTCCGCAAGGTTATTCATTGATGTTTGTGTCACTCTTACCTTGGAACAACTATTGACTAATCTCCTGGACCTTTTGGACTCAGTCCTGTCTTTGATTGCTAACCATAGTCTAGAATAAAGAAAATCAGAGATAGATATCAAGTGCCTATAAACAAATAACCTTACTTGTTCTTTAGTAGAGAAGCTTGAGTGAATCCTAAACTTAATCATTTCTAAGAAAAAGCAGCTTAATTGGCTGACTGAGAGAACAGGAGAGCTGTTATCTTAAGTGAACTCATGTGGGAGGAGTGAGTGGGGTTGCTATTAAGATCTACCACTTAGCGTCTTCAGACACAATATCTCATTTTTCAAAGACTTTGAGAGGGAGCCAAGAGTGTAGGGCAGGAGGAATAACAATAACAACAATGAGTGAGAGGAAGAGGAGATAAAAAAGGTTACTAGAAAATATATAGATAAATATGAAGTCCAGGGAGTGGATGAGGTAATAGTAAAGTGGAAAGAAAAATTCTAAAGATAAACTTAACTAGGGAGTCACAGGCAATCCTGCAATTAAAGCAAAATCTGACCTAGTCTAGCTTTGGTTGTGGATGATGAACCAGAGGTCAAACAGTCATAGATAAAGCCAGTTAGAAGCAAACATAAGCCTAGCCTGGATGACTTACTTATTTAGAATCTAGCATTTGATTTCTAGAATACCTTGGAAGCAACTAAGCCTGAGCAAGTGAGGAAAAGAGAAAGTCTGGCTGTCTGGAAGGTCAGCACAGAGCAGACCTTTGCTGAGCTATTTGAGATTTGGGAGAATCTCAAACCACAAGGAATGGTCCCAAGGGATGGTCCCAGTGGTGGTTTGAGTATTTTGGATACTTAGCTAATATTTTCCAAAGAAAACTCACAACCCAAGCCCACCCCCCCTCCACCCTCCAGCTTAAGTGCATGTTTATTTTCATAGTCTTTGTCTTTCAGAGATCAGCACTGTTGCTGCATTGCTATTGTAAGAATGGAAAAAATAGAACCTTTTAATGTTGTGCTGTTTGCATTTGCCTCCCCGACAGTTCCGAAGCAGCCCATTATTAGCTGGCAACACTGTTGTGACATCAGTGGTGACTTTGCTACTTGGGATTCAGCTCATGAAAATATCTTCTCTGCTACACATTTTTTCTCTTTCACATTTTGTATTTTATTTTCATGCAAATAACCATTTAAAGGCACATATGCTATTGGTCTTTTGTTTTGGCTTATTTTGTCATTGGCCCACAACCAGTGGAACTCAGGGGTTATTCCCAGTTCAGTACCAGATAGCAATGCTCAAGGGATCTGGAAATGCAAGGAATGGAACTCCTACATACAAAGCCTATGTTCCAACCTGTGCTCCAAGCCATTGAACTAGCTGTCACTCTTGGTCTTTTAAAGAGTGAGCTCCCAAAGACAATAACACATTAGAATTCACCTAATTCTCAAAATTTGAATCCCCATGAGCTGCTTTTTCTTGGACACTGTGGGTGATCACAGTGCATAATCCTTGCTTTACTAGGTTGTGCTGGAAATTAGAGTGCTACATCTCAAGTGGTGCAGGGAAGATCTGCATTGAAGAAAGAGGACTTGAATAGGGGGAAGAGGTTTGTCTTAGATGGGTGGGGGGG
>PVKC010033791.1:0-13872 GCA_004027635.1 Crocidura indochinensis | reverse complement strand
AGACAATAAGAATTATATCTGTTAAGAAAACATACCTAAAGAAATATAAAAAGGAAATATGCATATCCATTTTAAATCTTTTGAAGTAGTCTGGGAGGAAGACTATAGGACCAGCAGCCAGGCACAGACCAAGTCATAATTGATTTCTAGGCAGAAATTTGGTCTTCAGTAATAGACCAAAGAATAATCTGGTGGGGCCAGAGAGATAGCATGGAGGTATGGTATTTGCCTTTCATGCAGAAGGGTATCGGTTTGAATTCTGGCATCCCATATGGTCCCCCAAGCCTGCCAGGAGCGATTTCTGAGCTTGGAGTCAGGAGTAACCTCTGAGTGATGCTGGTGTGACCCCCCCCAAAAAAAAACAAGCAAAAAAAGAAAAACAAAACAAAACAAAAAACTAAGAATAAACTGTAGATGATGCTTTTTTTTTTTGTTGTTGTTGTTGTTGTTATTTGAGTCACACCCAGCGGCAATCAGGGGTTACTCCCTGCTTTATGCTCAGAAATCACTCCTTGTAGGCCCAGGGGACCATATGAAGTTGGGATTCGAGCCATCGTGTGTCCTGGGTCTACTGTGTGCAAGGTAAATGCCCTGCAACTATGCTATCTCTCCGTCTCCTAGATGATGCTTTTGAAAGAGAAATTGAGAATTGAAGGTGTGACTGACTCTAGGTGCACGTTCAGGCAGAAGGCAGAGAATGCCTATAAAGTAGAAACAAGAAGAGAGAAAGTAGAGAAGAGAAACAGAATACAGCCTAAAAAATAAAGTTGCTTTAGTTTCTAATATCCTCCAAATGGTCCTTTTTCAGGGAACTTGACACCAAGTCCGACTTTCTAGGTCTCCAAAACGTTTCATACTTCTTAGCCGCAATCAGTGGAAGCTATTTTTTTTTTATTTCAATGAGTTCTTTTTTTTGTTTGTTTGTTTTTGTTTTTGTTTTTGGTCACACCCAGTAACACTCAGGGGTTGCTCCTGACTATTGGCTCAGAAGTCGCTCCTGGCAGGCACGGGGGACCATATGGGGAACCGGGAGATCGAACCACGGTTCATCCTAGGTTAGCACAAGGCAAGGCAGGCACCTTACCTCCAGCGCCACCGCCCGGTGCCTATTTCAAAGAGTTCTAATACAAAAATTCTTTCAAAAAACATTAGGTGAGCACTTTTCCCAGATGTCGGTCTACTTGCCTACGAGAAAGATCTTGATAAGATCTTTTAAGAACCAATATGTCATGGAAGAACTTATATGATTTCCATGTTTTCGCTTCCTTTCTTAAAGCAAAGGCACGACTTGGAGAAAGTGGTTTGCATTTAATACAGTGCGACTTATAGAAATGCTCTCTCTTGCCTCTAATAGGAACATATTAAATAAACTATATTTTGGGGGAATACCAACATATTCTTTTCTCCTAAACCCAAGGAAAAGAAGAGATTCATACAGTTTCTAGCAATGATCTTTCCACTCTAAATCCAGGTCTTGCCACCCTGGATAAAGGAGCAGAGGTTACAGAGATATTATAGTCCTGTGCTGCTTTTTGATCTGGTCCTTATCTTAGGTAGATGACCCTTTCCTCAAGTGTCACCTTGAATTGGTTTGTGTGTGAATTTGGCAAGAAGATTGATTCCACACCGTGTGGAGGAGCTATAGTTAAGAGGTTATAGTTTCTGAAGAATCATAATGGCAAGTATCCAGATTATGTTCAAGCTTTCTCCTCTTGCATAAAGGCGACTTTTGCATGTATAAAATTGTCTTTGCTGTGCATTGCAAGAGGGTGTCATAGTAGACAACAGATAAGTACCTGAGAATCTGTGGAGAGAGGGAAATCAAGGCCACAGTAAGTCAGATTAGGAAGGTACAGTAAGAATGAGCACATTAAGAAGATCCGGGCGGTGGCGCTGGAGGTAAGGTGCCTACACTAACCTAGGACTGACCACGGTTCGATCCTCTGGTTCCCCATATGGTCCCCCGTACCTGCCAGGAGCGACTTCTGAGCGAATAGCCAGGAGTAACCCTGAGCGTCACCGGGTGTGGTCCAGAAACCAAAAGAAAAAAAAAAAAAGAAGAAGATCCATGTTCAGGAGATAGAAACTGGTGTGTGGGGTATTAAGTGCCCTGCAGGCCAAAGTAATAGAGATTTTCAGCTTTTGAGCTAGTTTCCAGAGTCTGATGATCACGAATATGAAAAACTATCTTCTATAAGAAATGTTTCATACTACCATAAACGGCCCATGCCTGTGTGATTTTATGGAAGAAATTCTTCATAATGGTGAGGGATTTCAACTTCTTGGGAGTTTTTATGTGAGTGCAATGATGTGTCTTCAAAAAAAGAAGAAATTAAACATGAGGGACACTAACAGGGATAGACTGGAACATGTGGCTGTTTTCTCTTTGGATCTCCTTGGAGAACATTGAATGCATCATCTTAGTTCAGAGGACTTAAGTCTTTTAGGGTCTGCTTCTCTCTCCAAATATTTTTCTCTACTCTTCCCCAACTATAATGAAGGGATTTCATTTCCCCACTTTTTAAAGTGCCTGCCATCCTGCGTTCAATACCATGCCTCCCTTTGCCTGACTGTCCACTGCTTTTCTTGCTTTCAGCACTCAGCAAAGATGTTGGTCCCTTTGAGGAACCTGGCATGTTTTGTTTGTTTTGTTTTGCTCTCAATTCTTCACAACCCCTCTCCCCAATAACTTCCTCAAAAATGACCTGCAATGAAATTTTGCGCTTCTTTTTAGATTTCTCAGTAGTAGTGGGCCTGTCTCCTCTCTCTGTAAGGGGAAACCATATGCAAAGCCCCATTTGACTCTGAATTGTCACTATCTCATTTAACCACTGGGTTGTCTACCCACAGAACCTGGATTGGAAAGTGAGTGACTTGAGAAAGGAAAATATAACAAAGTCCCTCTCAGGGTGAGACTGAAAGAAGTGTCTGTTATTTGGACCCCGGGAGGGGAGGATCTGGGAATTTCCAGCACACATATATCCCTGAGTCTGTGCTGCTGTCTCTTGCTAGGATGCAACAGTGTGGAGTTTCTGAACTTCCTCCCAACACTACAGTAGCATGTGTGGGCTGTGTGTGTGCCATTTCTCCTCTGTATCCATCATTCTCTTTCCGCTTGGATTATTTACAAGAACTTTCTTCATTCCTGATGGAGGAGACAGAACCTCTGCACCCCAGTCTGAATCCTTACCAACCACCAGAACTTCCTCCCTTCACTCTGTGTTGTCAGTATTTCTGTCTGTTTCCCAACAATTTCCTGAAGGCAGGGACCAGGAAGCTTTCTGCATAATGCTAGCCTTCTTTTTATTGTGATGCTTGGTGAAATAAATATTGATTGATTATATAAGCAAATGTTTTTTTTTTTCCTCTAAGAACCTTCTGCATTCTGACTCAAAAGGATTCTTATCAGTCCTTGTGTGTGGAAGTCAGGGTTTTCTAGGAGAGATACTATCCTGGTTAGGATCCTGTGGGGTGCTATTCAGAACAGCCAGAAAGAAAACAGGATTTCACCTAAAGCAATAGACAAGCTCATTACTAGACAAATCTAATACTGGGAACCTCCTTAAGACTGCTGAAGAAAACTTACCAGATCAGGTACAGATATCTGGGCAATCAGGCAGAGGTGCAAGCAGAAACAAGTTTCAGGAGAGCAATGCCTGGAGTTAGGGAGAACGAGCAGGGCTGAGTAGGGCTGAGCAGAGAATGAGCTAGGACAGGACAGAAGAAATGCAGGTACTCCATGGTACTGTGGTGGATGTCTGGAAAAGGGCTGGAGAGGGAAGGAAGGACTGAAGCTGGACCATGGAGTAAGCAGGGAGAATTTATGCTGCCCAAGAAAATCTCAAACTTTCACCTAAAAAACCACAACTTTATACTTGCAGGGGCCTATCATGCCCACCCTGGCCTTGGTTTGGGCTATGTACAGGATCTTCAGTTCTCTGATCTTTCTGCCCAGCACCCCTGGCCTCTGTTTACCTGATGGGTTCATATAGTAAGACTCATAGCTAAAGATCAGGGAATTTATGCATGTTGTGTAGGTAATCCTTCCAACAACTCTGCAACAGGGGTATTATTAATATTTCTAGTTTTTCTTTTTTGCCATAGCAGGCAATGTTCAGGGGTTACTTCTGGCTCTTGTGCTCAGGAATCATTCCTGGCAGGCTCAGGGGACCTATGGGGTGCTG
The DNA here is from genome assembly GCA_004027635.1 of Crocidura indochinensis. Taxonomy (NCBI): domain Eukaryota; kingdom Metazoa; phylum Chordata; class Mammalia; order Eulipotyphla; family Soricidae; genus Crocidura; species Crocidura indochinensis. The sequence continues at coordinate 9,688 of PVKC010033791.1, read as the reverse complement.
GGAATCAACCCAAGTTAGCTGCATATAATACAAGAGCCTTACCCACTGTTCTAATGCTCTGTCCTTCTCTCTCTAGTTTTGATGAAAGGCCTAGAGAGGTAAAGCTCTAGCCTAACCACAGTGCACAGTCACTGCATAGAAGACAAGAGAGGGGAACTCAAGTCTGCTTAATTCTAGGACTTTTACCTTGAAACACTGGGTTTTAATAACCAGAAGCCTTGTCTCATCTGAGCAAACAAGTATTAATATCTCTTTGACTTTCAAAATTTGGGAAACCCAGTAAGGATCTGGAAGAAAAGAAAGAAGAAAGTGAATAACTCAACCATGAGGGGCAGGGTTGAGGCAGGATGCCAGGTTTGTCAGTTTGCTCAGGGGACCCTTCTGCTCTGAAAAACCCACCTAAGGTGACCAAGGTGACCCACACAGAGTAGCAGAGGGAGAGGGGGAAGGTGGGTAACTGGATTTCTAGGTGGTCTGGTATTTGGACTCAGAGAGCATGACTCTTGCATAGAGGATCTACCAGGTTGGTGATTGACATGAGTTTGCATGAGCCGCTGCCTTCCCATGTTGGCAAAGCCTGTACGGTCCTGTTTACCTGACATATCCAGACATTCTATGCTTTGAGGCAGAAATGTGTCTGATCTGCCTTGGCTCCTCTCCCAAAAGCTGAGATTTATGGGCATTCCTGATGGAGGAGTGAGAGTAGAGGGCTAAGACAGCCTCCAGGCTCCTTTCAGCTGTCTCCAGATGGGGCCCATCACCATTTTATCTTTTCCATTTGACAAGGTAAAAGAACATAGAAGTGTGGAATCTGGGCCATTTTCAGAACACACGTGTGAGTTCCATTTCAGACCCTCACACCTGGGCTTGTTTTGGGTCATTCACAGAATTCAAAGTTCTCTGATCTTTCTACCCAGCACCCATGACCTCTGTTCACCAGATGGGCTCATTTAGTAAGATACATAGAAGTAATATCATTACTGGTATAGGTTTGGGGAAAAGCAGTTTTCAATGGCATTATGAGGGCTTGATTTTCAGTGGAACCTCTGATTTACTCATAAAATGACATTCACCTTGCCCAAGTGAGAAAGCAAAGGGACAAAGAGGGACAAGCTGTACAAGAGTGTATGTAAAAGTCCAAACTCTAGGGCCAGAGTGATAGCACAGCAGTAAGGCATTTGCATTGCATGTGGTCAACCCAGGATGGACCTGGATTTGATTTCCTGGCATCCCATATTGTCCCCTGAGCATGCCAGGATTGATCTGAGCACAGAGCCAGGAGTAACCTCTGAGCACTGCCAGGTGTGGCCCCAAAACTGAAAACAAAACAAAACAAAAAATCAAAAAGTCCAAACTCCATTATGGATTTGTTTTGTGGGACATTGGAAAAGTTCTCATGCCTTCCCAATTTTCCAGTTTTCCTATAGGTTAGAAACAAAACAAAGCAAAACAGGTGTACTAACAGAGTTTATTTCACAGTGTTGTTGTAAAGCGAAACATTAAGGCCTAAGATTAGTGCCTGGCAAGACCATGCTTGTTCTTAGAAGGCGTAGTAGGGTAGTTGAGAAATAGAGAAGCAATGGAAACTATCAGGCACATGAATTTAGATGAGATTATTTTTCTTGTTCTGCATTTTCTTGTCCATTTTGCAGAAGATTTGAGGCTGTTCACCCTTCTTTGCTTTGTACCTTGCTAGAGGAAATCTCTCCCTAAACCACAAACCAGCTGCCTGCTGCTCCAGCCCTGTCACAAACAACCTAGCTGTGGTACCCAGGATCCCCTTTGTCCTTTGACTCTCTTACCAGGTCAATTTGCAAATACCTAAACAGACACTAATGTTAGTCTGACTTACTACCCAAATCTCTCTTGGATGGGGTATCTGACAAAATAAACCTATCATAGCTTAGGATCTATCAAAATGTTCAGGTAGAATTCTCCGAAATGGACCTAAGGCTTACCTCAGGCTATCTCCAGTGCTATCTCTTTGGCATTTTTTTTTTTTTTTGCAGAGTTGACTAATTCTGAAAATAGTACCCATAACTGCACAGGAAGGCAGGTATTGTTTGCCAACATGCATGCATATTTGAGCAGACATAGAATAGCTTTTATCACGCAAAGATTGAGGGGAGGAACAGGTATTAAGGTTTGCGCACTTTCTATGGTGATAGGTAGGTAGCATATTTATAAAGCTGATGGACAGGGAGGTGTAGAGAGAAGACATTTATGACAGAACTAATAAAAAGCTTCTTGAGTCTAAATGGAAACCCTGGGAGATGTCTGTAAATGCACAGCCTGAAAGTCAGGGACTGAGTTTTATGTATGTATAGAGCAGAGGCCCTCAAACTATGGCCCAAGGTCTACATGTGGCCTGCTAAGGACAATTTATCCAGCTCACAGATGATTTCTGCCTCCACTGCCTGTCCTGCTTAGCAAAATACGCAACCCAGGCCAGCAATGCACATGTGTGAATTATGTGCCAAACTCTCTGACTCCTCTCTTATTCTTAGTCTCTCAACTTCTCTCTTATTTTCAGGCAGGGGTCGTCACACTACAGCCCTTGGGTCACTGCTGTTCACAGTTTTTTAAAATCTATTGTCTGGCCTTCTAATGGTATTAGAAACAGTGAACTGGTCCCCTGTTTAAAAAGTTTGAGGACTCTTGGTATAGAAGTTAGGGCTTTGTATGCAGCCACCCTGAGTTCAATCCCCAGCACCCACTATGTTGTCTAGAGACTGCCAAAAATGAACTTTGAGTGCACATTTCTTGTATATGCCTATTATTCTATCAAATAGGAGTGTCAATTTCTAATTGATAAGATGGAGGCTTGGGGCCCAGGAGAGAGCATGGAGGTAAGGCGTTTGCCTTTCATGCAAAAGGTCATCAGTTTGAGTCCCGGTGTCCCATATGGTCCCCCGTGCCTGCCAGGAGCGATTTCTGAGCATGGAGCCAGGAGTAACCCCTGAGCACTGCTGGGTGCGACCCAAAAACCACACACACACAAAAAGATGGAGGCAATGATGAAATAAAATCACATGTCTAAGTGGCAAGCTCAGTGCCTGTTATAGGAAGGAGGACTGAATCTCCCCAGACTCCCCTTCCTTTCCTCCCTTTCTATCTTCTTTTGTCTCTATCCATTTCTCTTTCTTTCTTTCCTTCCCTTCATCCATATTTCTTTGGAGATGCAGTCTTTCATTACCTTTCAAGATAGTTTATTAGAAATGTGTCCAGATTTACTTAAAATCTCAGGTGGTTTCTGGGAAGATCCCTGTAGAAACAAGAAAATAACAGAGATGGGTTCTAGCAATCTTCTTAAACTTACTTCCTTTTAGGGGTTCCATCTACAATTTAAGGTTCAGTGGAATACAGTGGAAAGAAGAGGCATCAAAACAAATTCCACATTTAATAGTAATAGTAGTCCAAGTACTGACATTATATGATCTACTATAACCATGAATCCATCTACTCTTCTTTTTGATCCTCCTCTTTGGGCCTGTGATATAATCTAATTAGATGAGGGTTTTTCCATAAAACTAGATGGAAAAATAAATATCCTGGACTGGAGAGAGGGGTTCTTATTGATAAGCGTGTAGGGCCCATGATGGCAGACAGAGTGACAGAACTGGCACAAGCTCTTGTTTGAATGGCCCAGGACATAGAAGGTGATGAGAGTTGACAGTGGAAGTAAGTGGGTGCTCAGTGTAGAGAAAGGTGCCTTTGGGAATTAGTCATCTGGAAAGTGTCTCTAGCTGTGCAAGTCAGTCCATCCTTCAGGATGATGCCTCATTTTTATTAGGGAAATATGATAATTAGTAGAGGAATGATGACCCCCATTTAATTAGTAGTAACTCAATCTGGGATCTGTACTAAGATCCGTACCTAGCTTGTCTTGCCAACTATGGGCAATATGCTGGACTGCTCAATTTATAGACTATAAATTCACTGGTAAGTTGACTACAAGGATAGAGAGGGAATGAACTTGGTGCTTCTAAAACCCTCTTAGAGCTCAGGAACAAGACAATAAGCACAGCTAATGTTCCTACTGCCACCAACACTGCTGCAAAGACAAGAGGTGTTGACTAGGAGCTAGTCTTTATGTGAACCATTTATTTTCCAAAATGCTTTTTCATGCATGCATTTTTCACATATCATAATGTAGCTATCCTCTCCTTTGCTGCTCAACACCACCCCCAAAGGAAATCAAGATGGGGTTATTCCCATTTATTCAGATTAAGACAAGGAGCCTCTAGGAATTTACTCTTTGCACATTTAGGATGCACCTAATCAGTGTCAGGTCATACTAGGATCTTTGACTTCAAATGTACCTCTTTTCCTTCACATGATATTGACATGTAAATGCATCAGAGTAAAGTGCACTTGTGTCTCAAACAAGAAGGTAGAATGAGGCACAGACTATCCAGCTATACCACTTTATTTATTTATTTATTTATTTTTACTTATTTATTTTTTGACCACAACCAACAGTGCTCAGGAGTTACTCCTGGCTTTAAGCTCACAAATTGCTCCTGGCAGGCTCAGAGGACCATATGGGATGCTGGTGTTTGAACCCAGGTTTGTCTCTGATCTGCTGCATGCAAAGCAAACACCCTATCACTGTGCTATTGCTCTGGCCCCTATAACACTTTTAGGGAGTAAATATATCAAGTGAGGCTTAAGATTCTAGGCCCCTTCCTGGGGCTTCTTGGGTAAGTAGGCTGGAGGTTCAGAATAAGAGTCCAAAAATGCAGTGTATTGGCAGTGTAGTGTTTGGAAGTCCCTATTACACCCCCCCACCCCAGTGGTGCTCAGGCTTGTGGACAGAGACAGGTGCTTTGCTTCTATTCCTTATCTTCGAGGATAGGGCAGGATACAACTAATGCATCTTTCTTGAGTTCTGCACTATTCTTCCAGTCCTTTAAACAATTTTTTTTCCAGGGAGTTGTGAACACACTGGGTACAGACAGTATTTCCCTAGGTCCCCTTTCTCTGTGCTTCAGGGTCTCTCTCTGCATGCCTGCTGGAAGTTTCTATGATTTCACTTTAGACACAAGAACAGTCCTTGGGTAGAGCAAGAACTCTAACTACATGGATCTCTCCTACACTCAGCAGAGAGCTTAGATGCCATTAATCACTGTTCTGCTTCTATAAATGCCTCCAGCCCCTGTCCCAGTCAAAGCAGACACCCCTGCGGGGAGAAACTCTAGAAACAGAAGTCTAAGCACACACACTTGAGTGTGCCAGGAAGGAAGGGAGGAGCTGGGGTAGCTATGCAGTCAGAAGCCGGGCAGAATCTTGAGAGTGCCTGTGGGGAAACAACTTTGCTTAGAGAACTGTCAGACAACCAGAACCTTAGCCTCAGGGAGCAACTCACCCAGAATTAAATCCTGATGCCCTCTGTTGGTGTTTTTCAGTAATGGTAATATTTTTAGAGATTTAGCAAAGAGGCAGCTGTGTGGAACACAGACATAAACACCCCACTCCCACCCCATCCCATCCCAATATCCACACATCCTTGGAAATTTTCATGCACTAATATTTTTTTTTAATCTGAGAGTCTACACAATCTAGTTCTAGAGAGTTAGATGTGGAGGGACTCTGAGTTTTGTTCATTCTTTTCTTTTCCAAAGGGAGAACAAAGTGATTTTCAAGAAAAAGCCATGTTCCCAAGGCATCAAGAATAATTATAAAAACAACAACAAAAACAATCACCACCATATAAAAGACATTTTAAGGACACCACAGACAGAGTGTTTTCTATGTGCGGGCAAAGTGCCAATTTCTTTACATCTGATGCTGGCAGTAGCCTTGAATTCCATGCATATTTTCTCCCGTTTCCTGAGTAGGAAAAGGAGGCCAGGGAAACTCTGGAACAGGCCCAAAGTTAATAAAGCTACTACTTGGCAAGTCTCGGATGCTCATGCAGCCACATTTGGCTCTAGAAACTCTGTTGTTTCCCAGTTTTGTGAGTGCTACAACTTGAACTTGGATCCCTCAAGCGTCAAGACTTGTGACCTTTATGTAAATATATACACGTGTTCAATCTTTCCCAGTCTACATGGAGACAAAGTAAGCTGATTTTAGGCATATCCCTCGGTTACAACTGCAAGACATGATATCCATTCCATCAAATAATGTCCTCTTTCACCGCCTGGGCTAGAATTGAGAGAAGTCCACTAGGCCTAGGACCATGGTGGTCCAAGTCACCAGTAAAGCCAAGGTAAAGTATTTTTCCACTCTAAAACCCCTTCATATGCAGAGGGTGTTAGCCCAAAGATAAAAGCTCAAAATGTACCCTCTAAAAGGCAAGAACTCCCACCCTGTTCTGCTGAAATAAAAGAACAAGATTGGTCCGAATTTTCTTCCAGATAAGGACCATTGGACACAAAGTTGAGTCAGCAATGAATGGAGACATTAATCCTAAGACATGATGCTATATGTGTGCAAACAGAAATGGGCAAACCATGTATGTGGTGACGGATGAACTGCTTGTATTAACCAATGAAATGCTTAAATTTTGGAGCTTGTAAAGCTCTATATAAACTGGTTGGAGATTTGAGTTGAGGTTCTTGTCAAGACTCCTACTGTCAGATAAGAGTTGGACCTCAGCTAGCCGAATAAACTCTCTTTTACTTTCCCTTCTATTATTGGAGCTGGTATTTGATTCTAGTGCCAACCTGGGTGTCAATTCTGACCCTACAGAATTAGGGGGGGGGGAGAGAGAGAGACAGAGACAGAGAGACAGACAGAAAGATATAGACAAACCCGGTAGCATAAAGAGCCAGACTTTAGTAATGTTACTGCTACAGCTCTTGATTAAGTGGCTTGGGTTTGGCATTTAAGGAGGCTGCCATTACTTCACCCATAAATTAAACTGACCTGTCCAGTGGTGGATATGGAGGATCACAGTCCTAAGAGAGGCAACATGTCCAAAGATGTACAATACATAGCAAAGAGCAACCGAGAATACACTTTCCTTCTAGGAGGCAGACCAGAAAACAGAAATCATCAACAAAAAAAAGCGACTCACTAAGGTTTATATTCTCATAAATTTTCAACAGGACTCACCATTCAGAGAGGCCACTTCTCCTGGAGGTCCCTGAAAGGCCAGAAATATGACATTAATGAAAGTGCCTCACTATGCAAACAGGGAAGGGCAAGTCTATGGGAATCTACAAGTTTATTATTGGAGCAATGAAAAATTCAGAAACTAATGCATGTACATAGTTTTCTAAGACAACTAATGCTGTCATTGAGAGCAGCATCTCTCCATCAAGAGTCATGGGGTCCCCTGTAGGACCTCAAGATTTTCCTAGGGTAAGTTTTACCATGGGTAAAAATTTTATTAATGGAGGTCTATAACACTGAGAGACTGGTTTCAGCTGTTAGGACAGGGGGCACAGGAAGGAAACAAGGTTGGAAGGAAACCATGATAGAAATATCAACACTGAGTGTACAACACCAGAGAGAGATGTTCAAGAACTGTGTTATCATTTGCACATTATATGCTAGTGACCAATGAATGTATTAGGATTTTATCTCAAATCTTACCAGGGACTTGAATTCTCAAACATGACTTCTTGGAAGTTTAGGTGGTCTTAGTTTAAGTGACAAGACTGGTGTTAGATATATGAGTTAGTTTGTTGAACTTACATGAGTTATATCATAGCATGAAGGACAGTTTTCATTATAGGCCCCACTTTTTCCTGTGTGAAATTCTCAGCAAAGCGTCTTTTTGGATGGAAACTTGTCAGACCCATTTCTTGTCATAAGTTGGAGGAAAATCAATCCTACTATTTGGAAGTTGGATTCAATTTGAAAGCAATAGACTTGTCACATTTAATTATTTCACACTCCACTCACCAAGCCATGAAAGTGTCAATTCCACCCGAGGGAAAATGGGGCCAGGGAAAAAAAGAGCTGCCCAAGTGTGTGAAAACAGTAAGTTATGGCTAACAACAAGAGCGACCTTTGAAAGTTGAGGAAAAAAGTTTCCCCAGTGAGAAAGTAGAGGGTGGTTAGAAGATATAGATTGGCAGAAAGATTGTGTTTTCTCCTGAGTTTTCTCATAAAAAATAGAATTCTAGGAAATACAGACTGAAAGGAACCTTAGAGATTATTATAAAAAACTTCTCGCATTTATTGATGCAGTGACTAAGGCATCTCTGACATCCAACAACAACAACAACAATAAACATTTATTAGTCAGCATCGATTATATGTCACTCACTTTTCACGGTCTCCCAGTAAGGCAGTGGGCAAACATGCCAGAAACTCGATTTTCCAATTCATGGTATTTTTTTATTGCTTGGTAAATTTGCCTTCATCATTTTTTTTTTGGTTTATTTTAAGGGCATGCATGGAAATGTTCAGTGCTTGCTCCTGGCTCTGTGCTCAGGAATCACTCTTGGTAGGCTCAGAGGATCACAAGAAATTCCAGGGACAGTCAAGACAATGCTGATGCAGAGCTGACCACCATGTTTAACAGCACCATAGACTCATTTAACTCTCAAAAGAAAGGCAAACCAAGCCCTGCAAAGTCATGAACAAACTGATCTTGTAATTGATCACTAGGGCTCCTTGAAGGTCAGTCAGGTGAGTCCCCTCCACTGCTCAATCCCTGATTGCTGCACACACAGATCTACCCTACAACAGTAGCCAAGACAATGGCCCAGCTTCACTGCTCTTCTACCAATCTGCAGACTCCTCACTGCTAAAAACTTCAGCTATGCCTGCTTTGAGGTTGACATCTCCAAGGACTCTTTGGAGTTAAGGCCAGAAGCCTCCCCGGCATGCTTCTGTACATTCAGAAGTCCCAGCAGCCAATCCCATGAACTACTGTTGGTAGAGGCCTTTGAATTGATCCTCATATTACTTTTTAATTAAATATCTCTATATTGGTTTCTTTGGTTTGAGTGTTAAAAAGTTGTTTCCTCATTGCTTCCTCAAAGGGAGGCTTTTTCTCCTCCCTTTGGGGGGCTTTGTTTTGCCCAATAAAAGGTGCTTTGGAGGCCTGGATGAGGAGCTGCCATTTTGGCTTATAGTTCCATGTGGTGGAGCAACTGGCTTGTAGGTGAACAGCTTGTGGTGTGAGTTTCTGGCCTGCTATTTCTTCCCAACTGTGTGTGGATTATTTCCTATGTCGGGATTGCTGCTAGACCTGTGTCTCCTGTCCTATCTGACTTGGGGAATGGGACTCCCTTTCCCTCTCTGGGGATTGTGAAACAGACAACCCACCATTTCACAAACTTCCTCTGTCACCATATGAACTTTAGTAGCCCAGTTCCAGAACTCCTCAAAGTTTTGCACACCTCCATCATTTTAATATTAACTTCTCAGTAGAAATAGACTAAATCAGATGTGAAATTTTCAGAGAAGCCACATGAACTCAACAAAACAATAGCCAAATGTTCAATGAAACAGCTTAGTAAACATTCAGCCAATGACATAATGACCCCTTTGCAAATATGAAAATGTTCACATATATTCTTTTAATGAATTTTCCCAATAATTTCATTAGCATTTAGTTGTACCAAGCAATATTAAGTAAATTATTTGTACTTGCCAAGGGTCAGGCTTCAGGGAGGCTGAGAAGCTGAAGGTTAAGAATGGTGGAGGGAATGTTACACTGGTAGTGGGTTTGTTGTTAGAAAATTAAATGCCAGAAATAACTATTTCATGAGCAACTCTGTAA